>CAUYPK010132568.1:0-120900 GCA_963574355.1 Loris lydekkerianus
GGAAGGAAGGGAAGAGGGAAGGAGAGGGGGAGGGAGGGAAGGAAGGGAAGAGGGAAGGAGAGGGAAAGGAAGAAAGAAGGGAAGAAGGGAGACGGGAGGGAAGGAGAGAAGTGCTCCTTCCAAAGTTCCAAGCAGCCTTCATTCCTTATTTCCAGCCCAAAGATGGGGGACAGGGGCTTAGCCGCACACCGTCTCACCTCTGAGGCCTCAGACGGCCAGTCGGCCATGGAGATGGTCATCTTGTACTGGGTGTCACTGAAAGAGAAAACCAGCCCCATGTCTGTCCCCACCAACACGGCCCCCACGCCCCGCCCGCGCTGCACCCACATCCTCACAGCCCACTCACTTGCAGGATTCCTTGCACAGGTTGATGCAGTTCTCTCTCTGGGCCACGCTCACCTGCAGGTCTGAGTAGCAGCGGGCTGAGCAGGAGAAAGGGAGATGGCTGAGACCATGAGGGGACTTCCAGGGCCCCTCCCTGGCTGAGCCTCTCTGGCCCTGGGCAACCTGAGGCCTGTGGTTAGGTGAGGAAGGTGTCATGGGGAAGGACCGCTCCCCTGCCAACCCCCATGTCCAGTCATTTCACCCGTCTGGTCTGGGAGACACTTGTCCCAAACATCCGGACCAGCTCACAGCATCAGAGCAGCTTTGCCTGTGCTGCCATCCCCTGCCCTGGGGACAGGGTTATGGGATCACGTATAGGGACAGGTGGGTAGAAGGAATGACATTTTCCCTTTTTGGTGTCTGTTGTGCTAGTTTTAAGAGGTGGGTCTACTGCCAGCAACATTCATCAGTGTTTGGGCTCCAGACCCCCAGGGGCCCCATGTCTGGGCTGCAGCTGGATATGGCCCCACCCCAGGGCTGTTCCTCCTGTGACTCTAGGTTTCAAGCCCTCAGAGCTGTCCCCTGCCATCTAGCACTCTGCAGAGAGATACCGGTGAGCCCACACAGACATAGACACACACTGAGGATGGCCGTGCAGCCTGTGCGCACACACACGTGTGCACAAAAGCCAGAGTGTGCACAGGCAGAGTGCTGGTGTGTAAGCCTATGCAAAGAAACACGCCACAGTCACAGAGGGCACTGTGCATTGAGACATGAGCTCAGAGATGCCCTTTCACATGTGCACATGGCACATCCACAGCCACATGGCCAGGCTCACACGAGAGCCTCACACGGCCCATCATGTGGCACATGGATACAGGCCTGTGGGGACAGAAGTGCTCCCACACCTGCATGTTTCAAGCCTGCACTTCACGGACATGAGTGAAGGAGCATGGGTTCCAGCAGAAAGGGGCCCTGGGAGGGGGCTGGGAGGAGGGATCATGGCCCATGGCCAAGCTGCCAGGGCACGTCCCCACACCCCGCCAAGGTGCTGAGGTCTGCCCGTCCCTCTGCAGCCCACTCACCCCAGTCCGGGAAGTCCCTGTTGTTGCAGTATTTCTCCCCCCGGGGCAGGGGGTAGAGGTAGTGGCCACAGCTACAGTTCTGGATCATTTGGTCTTGGAAGCAGGAGCGAAGACAGGCCTGGAGGGTGGCGGGGGTAGGGAGAACAGAGGCTCAGCTGGTGAATGCTCACTCACCTGGCCACCCTCGTGCTGGGAGAAGGTGCCCAGGAAGTGATGCCCAGGCCATAGAGCATTCAGCAGCTGAGTCTCTGTTCTCCCTACCCCCGCCACCCTCCAGGCCTGTCTTCGCTCCTGCTTCCAAGACCAGGGACCGTGGGAGAGGTGTCCACTAGGCTGAGAAGCTGTGCTGAGATGTTGGGGGCTTCTGGAATCAGGATGTGGCTGTCCTCCCTTGAGCCTCATGGCAGCATGTCCCTTGACTACATAGAGGGACTCCATCCAGGCCCCAGCAGCCCAGGCCTCACCAACCAGAGTTGAGCCCCCACGCCTCACCATGGGGAGAGTGCCTTGTCTCAAACAATACAACCACTGTCGACGCAGGTCTCCTGAGGAGGAAGCCAGCACCTTCCGATGCGTGTGTGCGTAATGTATGCAGACACAAACATATGCAGAGAGGTGGCGCGAGGAAGATGGGCAAGCCACCTTCTTCTTCCTCTGGGAAGGACACGCCCAGGGAAAGTGAGAAGATGACTTTGACCATCCTGACCAACACTAACAATAGAGGAAGGGCAGCAGGATGTCCCTTGCCCAGGGCAGGGAGAAGGGACTCCAGCAGCCCCAGTGCCTGGATATGATGAATCTCCACACATCGGGCCAGCTCAGGTCACTCTGACTTGGTTTCATCTTTTCAGACACCAACTATGTGATGTAGGGCAGGTCATTAGCCTCTGAGCCCAGCTTTGCTCATGGGTGAAACAGGGTGTTTCTCACGCCTGCCTCCTAAGGGCGGGAGGGCTTAACACAGCATCAGGTGCTGTCACCGGTGCTTCCCCACCTGTTACCAGTGCTTCCCCACCTGTCATCTCTGCTTCCCCACCTGTCACCTGTGCTTCCCCACCTGTCACCTGTGCTTCCCCACCTGTCATCTCTGCTTCCCCACCTGTCATCTCTGCTTCCCCACCTGTCACCTGGGCTTCCCCATCTGTCACCTGTGCTTCTCTGTCACCCTGAGCTGGGGCCCCATGAGTGGAGATTCATCATATCCAGCCACTGGAGTCCCTTCTCCCTGCCCTGGGCAGGGGACATTCTGCTGCCCAAGAGGTTGCTCTCTTCCTCTGTTGTCAGTGTTGGTCAGGATGGTCAAAGTCATCTTCTGTCTCTATCTGTCACCTGTGCTTCCCCAACAGTCACATGTCTAAGTCTTTTTTTTTTTTTTAGACAGTCTCACTATGTCACCCTGGGTAGAGTGCTGTGGCATCACAGCTTCCAGCAACTTAAAACTCTTGCGCTGAAGCTATTCTCTTGCCTCAGCCTCCCAAGTAGCTGGGACTACAGGCGCCTGCCACAATGTCCGGCTATTTTTTGTTGCAGTTGCCATTGTTGTGTAGCAGGCCCGGGCTGGGTTCGAACCCGCCAGCCTCGGTGCATGTGGTCAGTGCTGTAACTACTGTGCTACGGGGGCTGAGCCAAGGTGTCTTAAGTCTTGACCACCAGGGACTCCTCACTCCAAGCCTTGAAGACTCCTCCCTGCTTCTGCCCCTCCCCTCAATGCCAGGCCATCTATTCTCCCTGAAGAGTCTGGGGGTCCCCAGGGCAGGAAATGGGGAAATGAAAGCAGCTGGCAGATTAAATGGCACAGCCGGGGAGCCAGAGCTGGGGCTGGGAAGGCGCTGACTTTGGACAATTGTCTTACACTCTTCCAGACCTCTCTGTCTCATCTGGAAAGTGGGAGTCCCCCAAGGACCTATGACTGTGGCAGGTGGGAGTGGGTTGTGCAGAGCCCCTGACCTGGGCTTGGTCTCTGTGGGTCTTCCAGCCTGAGTGGCTCCTGCTCTGGAATAAGCAACAACTGTGATTGCAATGGAAGGAGGTCCCTGGAGCTGGGGGCTCTTTCTCCAGCTTTCCCATCTCCCCCATCCAGCCCTCCAGAGGCCTGGAAGATTTTCAGACTTCTCTGTGGTGGACTGAAACCCCTCCAGATAGAAAGTGGCCAATCAGTGGGCGGGCAGGCAGGTGCCAGGAGGGTCAATTCCTGTGACTTAAGCAAAAGGGGAAAACACACCATGCTCGGGGCTCCCAGAAGTAGAGGCAGATGCCTGGCTGCCCTGTTATGCCTCAGTTTCCATATCTGCCAGGGATATGGGCAGGGAGAGGTCACGTCTGTCAACTTTGCAAGGATTCATCTGCTTCCTCCAGTGAGGCCAGGTCTAGGGCAGGTCTGGGCGCACCCAGGAGATCAGGACAAGAGGGAAGCCCTCAGCTGCAGCAAGGGGGATTGAGGGCAGATACAAAGAGGAACTTCTCAGGTAAATAAGTGAGGCATCTGGACAGCGGTCTGTTATCCCACTTTCTTCATTCCTGAAGTGGGACTGACAATAGTAGCCACATCTTAGGGTTGTCATGAGGGTTAAATGACTTCATCTATGTGAAGTACTTACAAAAGTGCCTGCTTAGCCTGTGATATGCCTGCAGTTTTTAGTGTATCAATAAATGTTGCTGTTATTCATATATTGTTGCCCCATGGAGGTTGTTGAAGGGATGAGATGAGGGTGTAAGGACTGTGAGCCCTGAGCACAGCATCTCACACACAGCAAGAGCTCTGTAGCATGAGCTATTGTTTTGTCTTTTCTTTTTGGGAGCTCCCAGAGTTAGAGCACTATAATCTCAGGCATCTCCAAAGACATATCTGCTCAAGTGGGGCTGAGAGGTGGCCAGCCTCAGGCCCTAGGGAGGACTGACCCAGGAACTATTCTGGCCCTGTAGCACCAAGGGTGCCCCACAGCCACATACAAAAAGCCAGCAGAGCCAGGCTGGCTCCCCAGGGACCTGAGGTCGGGCGTCCTGCAGATGTGGATGGGGCCCCAGGGTCACGAGGCCTGTACCCTCTACCCACCTGGATGGAGTAGGTCGTGTTGTAGCTGCTGTAGAAGTTCTGGACGGGGACGTCAGAGCCGTTCATGGTGCATGGGCTGTAGGGCTCGCCCTTGCGCTGCAGCTTGTCCTGTGGCCAGAGGGCTTGGTCAAGGGGGGTCCCTTCCTCCCATCAATATGTGGGGACTGCTGAGCAAAGGCAGGGCTGCAGGCCCCAGTGGGTACCACAAGGAGTGCCCTAATCCAGGCTGGGGGCAGGATCCCCTTCCCTTAGGCCAGGACCCGGGACAGGGGGGATTCCATCCTCCTCCCCTTCAGGCTGCCCTTGGACTCTGGCCATACCACCAGCACCCCGATGGACGTCTCTGTCCCCGACATGGCGTAGATGCCCTCCTCTCTGATGAAGGGGTAGGACCTCTGCTCGTGAAGCATCAGCCGCACCCCGGCCGTGGATGCAAGGAAGGGCACGTAGTCTTCCTGGCCTATGTCCAGGATCAACTTTAGGCCTGTGTGGAAGGTGAGGTGAGGGGCCACTTGAACTCACTCCCCAAAACTGAGGGGAGACCTACCCCCCACTTGTTTAAACTCCCTCCAGCCACAGGCACCTCCAAGATGACTCCACTTTGCAAAAACCCAGGTAAAAACCTAGGCCCCAGTCCTGCTTGCCTTCTCCAAAGCCCTCATCTTCTCCAACTTGGACTCGGATGTAGCTTCCTCACAGAGCTTCTCTTGCTCTGTCATGAGCTCTTTTCCTCTTGGCAGATAGATATGGGAGGCACAGGACATTACAGCCCCGCCCACCCATGCCCCCACCTCACCACCCTTCTCTTCATTCAGCTCCTCTGAGCTTCCATGCTCCTGCTACTGTGCCTCTGCAAATGCTGTTCCCTCGCTCCAGAATGCGGTTCCTCTGTTCCACAATACTGTTCCCTCACTTCAGAATGCTATTCCCTGAGTCCAGAATGCTGTTCCCTCACTTGGCAATGCTGTTCCCTCACTCCAGAATGCTTTCTCTGCCTCCCCCTTCCCCTAGAAACTTCTACTCTTTCTTCAGATCTCAACCAAGGGTCACTTCGCCCAGAAGCCTTCCCTGACTGCCCAGACTAGCCTCAGGGTCTTTGTCTCATAGTCTGGTAGCCCTAGAACTTCCTTTTGAGTACCTGCCTCACTGATTCTTCTCTTCTTGTTTGTCTTCCTTCCCCACTCAACTTCTCTTCTTGAGTGTAGGCATGAGACCCCTCTTCTATGCCCCACAGTCCTGAGCTACGTGAGTCACTAGAGTCGGGCTCTCTGGTTAGGACAGTGAGGGCTGACTGGGCACTTGCTGCCTGCTGAGTGCTGTGCTAAGTGCATTGGACACTCACAAATGCCTCGGGAGGCGGGTACTATTATCATCCCACTTTACAGATGAGGAAACTGAGGCACAGACTCATCTGAGGTCTCCCAGTGGGGAAGAGGAGTTGCAGGGGCTCTGACACAGGCAGCTGGCTGCAGACGTCTGCCTCTGTAAGGTGAGGTGATCATCTCTGTGACAGTGCACCAAGGGGCACAGGCACCAGGTTCAAGGCACTTAGCCCACCCGTCCCCCTCTCGACTGGCAGCCCTGATGTTCCCTGAATGACAACCTGCCTCTTGGTGGCTGGAGAGGTCAGAACCTGAGAGGTGTGGTGGAGGAGCCGCTCCCACCTGTGCCCAGCTCACAAGCCCCAAAGCCGCCGCTGGCCTGAGGCTACCAGCCTCTTTCAAGGGGACAGGCCACCTCGTCAGCCACGAGGGAAGAAAGTTTGTCATCAACCACTTCCTTCTTCCTCACATCCATGTACTCCCTCACTCTCTGTCTCTGTGATTCTCTTCTCCAGAACTGTCCAGCAGAGAGGCTAAGAGTAAGTGCCATGTATAACTGGGTGATCTTGGGAATGTTGTTTCCAAACTTCTGAGAATACCCAGCAGATACAGGGCACAGGCTACCTCCTCCCTGCATCACGTCACGATGACTCACGAGGCACATTGTAGACGGGAGACCGAATGCTCTGCTGTTGCTTGCTACTGTATACTATCCTCTGAACTGGGAAACTGAGGCTTTGAGAAGGGAAGTCCTGAGCTCAGGTTCACCCAGTGAGTGAGTGATGGAGCTGGGATTTGAGCCGGGCATGGGAGAGTGAGCTCTTGACCACAAAGCCACGCTGTTTCCGCACCCTCACTTTGCTTATCAGTAGAATGGGACAGCAGTGCCTGCCCCGGGGAGTGGGAGCACTGGTGGATGGAATGCAAGCATCTGGCCTGCTCCCCTGCCCCCTAGTCAAGCTCCAATACTGTCCACCCCTCTCTGTGCCAGCCTCAGTGCTCCCAAGTGCTGGGAGGGTGGGGGTGGCGTTTAAAGCTTCATGGCTCTGGCCCCAGGACGAGCCAAGACTCACCAAATTCAGTTCCGGGGTTGGCTGAAGGGAGTGCCTTCTCTGTCATGCCCCAGTTGAAGATGTAACAGTTGCCATAATGAGGGTAGAAGATGGACGTAAAGTTCCTAAAAGAAACAGCATGAGCTGGAGGGCGACCCCCTCTAGGAGATGCCTCCCCTGGCTGTGTGCTGCCTGCCCTTCCTCACGGAGGAGAGGTGAGCTGCAGGCCGGAAAGAGGGAGGAAGGGAGTGTCTCTGGGGGTCAGGCTTAGGTTCTCTGGTTTAGCCATGAGCCATGAAAAAGAACGTTCTTAGTTGTTTTCATCTGTCTCTTATCCACCCAAAGATGTGTCCACGTTCTCATCCCAGGAATCTGCAAATGTGACCTTATTTGGAAAAAGGGTTTTTGCGGATGTAACTAAGCATCTTGAGAGGAGATCATCTTGGATTATCCAGGTGGGTCTTAAACTCAGTGACAAGTGTCCTTAGAAGAGACAGAGGAGGAGACACAGATGCAGGAAGCGCATGTGAAGCCAGAGGCTTCAGATTTATGCAGACATAACACCAGGAGCACCTGGGCCCACCGGTCGCAGAAAGATTCTCCCCTAGATCCCGCTGAGGGAGCCCCGTCCTGCCGATGCCTAGATTGTGGACTGCTGGCCTCATTTGAGAGAGAATAAATTTGTTACTTTAAGCCACTCAGTCGAGGATACTTTGTTACAGCAGCCACAAAAGAAGCCATAAAAGTAAAAGGCAGCACCCAACAGTGTTTGCTTAAAGGAGCTGGCAGGATCAGAGAGGTGGATGAGGCAACCTGGGGACCCCAGCCAAAGAGAGGGACTGAGACGCAGGCCCAGGAGGGGATGTGAATCTGGGAAGTGTTTCCTGAGGAAATAATTCAACAACAACAAATGGTCTCTGAAGTAGTAACAGGATGAAGTAGTTTCAAAGAATCCAGTTAAATAATTTGCTTTTTTATTTTTTGAGACAGAGTCTCATTATGTAGCCCCTTCATAGAGTGCTGCGACATCACAGCTCACAGCAACCTCAAACTCTTGGGCTTAAGCGATTCTCTTGCCTCAGCCTCTTAAGTAGCTGAGACTACAGGCATCCGCCACAACGCTTGGCTATTTTTTTGTTGCAGTTGTCATTGTTTAGCTGGCCCAGGCTGGGTTTGAACCCACCAGCCTCGGTGCATATGGCCAGTGCCGTAACTACTGGGCTACAGGTGCTGAGCCAATTTCCTGTTTTTTTGTTTTTGGTTTTTTTTTTGTTATGGACTATTTCAAACATAGAAGAGTAGAGAGAATGAAGCCCCCACCAGCTTTAATGAACATTATTTCATGATCAGACATCTCTGCCTCCCACCTGATAGTAATTAACTATTATTAAATTAATAATTATTATCTTGAAAAAAATCTTAGACATAATTTTATTTCCTTATGTATCTTTAAAAGTGAGAACTCTTTTTTTGTTTGTTTATTGAGATAGGGTCTTGCTCTGTCACCTAGGCTAACGTGCAGAGGGGGCATCATAGCCCACAGCAACCTCAAACTCTTGGGCTCAGGCGATCTTTCTGGCTCAGCCTCCCAAGTAGCTGGGACTACAGGCATGTGCCACCACATCTGGCAATTTTTTTCTTTTCCTTTTTGTGAAGATGAGATATTACTATATCACCCAGCCTGGTCTTGAGTTCCTAGCCTAAAATAATCCTTCCATCTCAGCCTCCAAAAGTGCTGGGATTATAGGCATGTGCCTGGTCATAGGAACTCTTAAAAATAATACTATAGCCATGTTTAAAATAGTTAACAAAATTCCTTTCTAGAGTATCAGTAAATATTCAATTTAAATTTCTGTTTGTCTCATAAATACCAATTCTATTTTTTACAATGCAATGTATTGTTTATTTAAATTGAGATTCAAATAATTTTCACATGTAATTGGTTGGTAAGCCTTTTCTTTTAATATGGCTACTTCCAACTTTTTGAAAAAATGTAAAATAGCTGTTACAAGAGATCTGATTTGAACCAGCTAATCACTGGAATGGAATGATACAATTAGAACAACGCCATTTTGCAACCCTTGATGAATTCAGGGCTTTGGGCAATGAACATCAGTGGTGTATCTCCTGATGGAAGAGCACAGGCCACTGAGGCAGTGACCTTGCCCTTCAATCAGACCTGAATAGGATGGAATACTCTATCTCTAATTACTGTTAGGAAAGACAGGCAACAAGGAACATGTTAAACGACACCACAAAGGCAGAGTGTGGTGGCTCATGCCTATAATTACGTCTAGCACTTTGGGAGGCCAAGACATGAAGATGGTTTAAGGCCAGGAGACCAAGAACAGCCTAAGCAACATTATAAAACCCTAACTCTAAAAAAAAAAAAAAAAAAAGACACTGTAGAAAGTCAGTCGGAAAAACCAGACTGGTAACGTGACAGGATGAATAACCCAGTGCCTTGAATGAATAAATTGTGAGAGAGAGAGAGAATGGGGGGCAACCTATAGATTAAAAAAAAAAAAAAACTTAAAAGATTCGGGTTAAAAGGCCAGGTGCAGTGGCTCACACCTGTAATCCTAGCACTCTGGGAGGCTGAGATGGATGGATTGCTTGAGCTCAGGAGTTCAAGACCAGCCTGAGCAAGAGCAAGACCCTGTCTCTAAAAATAGCCAGGCATGTAGTGGGCACCTGTAGTCCCAGCTACTTGGGAGGCTGAGATAAGAGGATCATTTGAGCCCAGGAGTCTGAGGTTGCTGTGAGATATGATAACATGGTAATCTACTCAGGACAACAAAGTGATACTCTGTCTCAAAAAAAAAAAAAAAAAAAAAAAAAAAAAAGATTTGGGTTAAAATCACAATGGATGAACTTAAATTGAAGCCTGCCCTGACTCAGACAACAAAAAGCCATGATATATATGAATGTGAATATGACTGGAGAGTTGATATTAAGGAATTATTGCGAATTTTTTTCAAGTGAGATAGTGATATTGTGGTTATGTTAAAAAAGAGTCTTTATCTTTTGCAGACACATTCTGAACAATTCACAGATGGAAGTGTGCTATCTGGGATTTGCTATTGAAAGTGAGGAGAAATGAGTCACGGTTGCTGGTTCTGGTCCGTGTGAGTTCATCGGGGGGTCCGTGTGAGTTCATCAAACTCTGTGTTATGTGCACGTCTCAAGTGATAAACAGCTTTTAAAATAACTTTCTGGCCAGACAGGGAGGCAGGCACCCGTAATCTCAGCTACTCAGATGGCTCAGATGCTCAGGTGTGCTTGAGCTCAGAAGTTTGAGACTAGCCTGAGCAATGCAATGAGATCTCATCTCAAAAAAAACACAAAAACTTTTTAATGTTTCTATATTGTTCTTTCTCGTCTATTAAAAAGAGGAAGAAATAGGAGTAAGTGCACCCAGTGACACACAGAAAAAATCAACTGACGTACAGTTTTGTCTTTTAAGCCTTATGCTCACGTTAAACATTTACTCAGCAACTTTTATGGGCCAGGCCCCTGCTGAATATTTCTGTGTGCATTATCTCATTTAACCTCCTAAATAACCCCATGAAGTCAGGTGTTATTTTCCCCTATTTTCAGATAAGGACTTGCAGAATGAGGTGAGTCTAGGGCAGCCTGTGAAACTGGATATGGGAGCTGACCCCAGCTCAGCCACTATCTGACAGATTTGAGCGGCTTACTCAACCTCTGAGCTTTAGTTTCCTCAATGGTGAAGGGGAGGCAGGAAGAAACCACATTTCTTTACCCAGCAATTACTGAGGTGGGCATTGAGTTAGGGACAAAACAAGAGCAAGGCAGGGCTGCCCTTCACAGCTTCCAGCGTGGCGGAGGACAGGAGTGCAGTCTTGTCAATTCTCTCCTTCTAGAATGTGACTCTACCTGTCTGCCTGTCTCTACCTCTGAGACTCCCACCTGGCCCCAGCTGCCAGCATCTCATGCCTGGATTCAGGAGCCTCTGCATCCACTCTTCTCCCTGGCAACCTTCCTCCTGCACTGAGGTCAGGGTCAGACCATGGCACACCCCTGCTTGGACCCCTCCCACAGGCTCCTCAGGGATCGCAGAATAAAATGCAGACTCCCTGCACTGGCCTTCTAGCCTTTGCTCACTGCACTCCCGTGATACTCCAGATGTTTCCAAACCCAAGGGCATAGCACCTGCTGTCCCTTGCCCCTAGAATATTTTGTAACCAGCTCTTCAAATAACTGGCTCCTCCTCACCCTTGCATCTGTCTGAGACCTCCGTGAGCCCCTGTGCAAAGTGATAGACTTACTATTAGAAAACAGTACGTTAGCTATTACTAAGAGTCATAGACTTCCCTGCCAGGTATTCCGTATCATTTCCACCAGTTTATTCCCTTCATCGCATGTGCCAGAATCTGGAATCATCCCCTTGATTTGATTGCTTACTGATAAGTCTTGCTTAAGTCTTGCTCAGCTGCTTAGAACACAAGCCCAGTGAGAGCACGTGACCTTGTCTGTCTACAAGAAGAGCTTGGTGGTCAGGAACACAGGCTGCAGAGCCAGCCTGGCTGATGCGAGTTGGGGCTCTGTCACTTATTAGCTGATGAGCGTGGGGATGTTCCTTCACCTCTCTGTGCCTCGCTTTCTCCATCTGTAACAGCCCCCACTTCACAGGCGTGGGTGAGATGCCTCCATACTGGAATACTCAAACAATCCTGGCTGCGCCTGCTCACAGCTGTGTCCCCAGAGTCTGGCACACAGTATACAGACTCTTAGTAAATATTTGTTGAATAAATCATAATATGCGATAAGGGAATCTACAGAGATAAGCAGGGAGCAGTGACACCTATTTCCCCATGGGGGGTGGGGAGTGGGTTAGGGAAGGCTTCTTGGAGGAGGTGATGCCTGAGCTAAGACTTTAGGATGAGCAGGAGGGAGCTAATTCTGGAAGGTGGGGAGATGAGGAGAAAGGGCACACCAGCCAGGGGACACAGCTTTGGCAAAGGGCTGGAGGGAAGGAACAGCTCTGGGCGGGCACTGTGGAGTCTGTACGCTCTGTGGGATCAGGGCTGTGGCCACAGGGAGAGAGCAGAGCAGGGCAAACCAGCCAGAGCTGGGAGGCACTGCTCTTGAGGGAGAGACCTCGCCCCAGGGTTCGGGAACATGGTGTTCCCAAGAGACTGTCTCAGACAGATGCAGCCTGGGAGACTGCTCAGGGTGTGGCCGGATCCCCTCCTGCCAGGGCCGCACTCTGGTCTCCTGGTACGTGCCAACTATTTGCTTGTTGATCATGCTCTTTACCGAGAGAGGCTGCTCCCAGCCCCGCGCACCTCTGCCTCCAGAGCTGCTGTTTGCCTCAAAAACCTCTTCTGGGACAGGGGCCAGGGCTGCAGGCGCAAGACTCCAGGAGACTAGAAGGAGAGCATCTGAGCACCCGACAGAGGTTCTGTGTGGCGGTAGAAGGTCAGGGAGGGCTTCCCGGGGAGAAACGAGTTGGCCAATCCCCAAAGCAATAATGACGATGCTGCTTATATTAAATATATGCCCAGATCCTGGTTTCTAAATACCATTCTCCAATTAAAAAACAAACAAACAGGGATCTTTGGAGAAAAGGATAATTCTAGGGTGGCTGCAGCATCTTGTAGTGCAGAAAATACAAACATATCTCCCAGAAAGCAAACAAAGATGGGGACATGTCACAGGGACACAGGAGCTAACTGAAAGAACTCCCAGTGGCCAAAACTGGAAGAATTTGAGCAAGAGAATAAATAACATGATATTAGATTACAACCCAGATAAATAGGAGCTCACACTGTATAAATAAAAGGTTGAAAAAACAAACAAATGGAAAAGAGAGAAATCTTCCTTACAGAAGGATTCTGAATAACACACATTCTTTGCTCTAGGAGGGTACTGTAGGTCCTTCCTCCACCCACCCCTCCCCCTCCCCGAGTGTAGACTGGACTTAGTGACTCACTTTTGCAATACACAGTGTGGAGGGGAAAGGTGCTTGCTGTTTTACAACGAACAAACCTGGCACGTTGTACGTCGACCAAGTGAGGAAGGTGAACATCACAGTGTCATGTGGCCATGACGTGACCCCTATACGATGGGATGAGGCCCCCCCCACCCCCGCTGTGCAGTGTGCTTCCCCCAAGCCCATGATCCCAGTCAGGAAGAACAGATAAACCCAGATTGAGGACTTTCTATAAAACGATGCTCCCAAACCATTAAGGTCATCCAAAATAAGTAAGTCTGAGAAATGTCACAGGCACTAAAGAGACATGATAGCTAAATGCAACAGAGTCTCCCGGATGGGATCATGGAACAGGAAAGGGTCTTTGGGAAAAGCGGATGAACTCTAAATAAAGTGTTTAGTATGCTTCATAGTCACGTGTCAAAGCTGGTTTCTTAGTTTAGACAAATAACCATGGTGATGTCAGGTGTGAACCTCAGAGGAGACTGGGGAAGGGTCTAAGGGGACTCTGCGTACTCTCTTTGTGACTTTTCTGTAAATTTAAAATTATTCCACAATTAAAAGTCTATTTTTAAAAATGCTTATAAAATGCTTGTCACGTACCAGGCACTATGCTGAGTTCTTTACATATGTTAACTCGTTAATACACCCCCGATGGTGCTCTGGGGTTACTTTGCTGTCCCCATTTTCCAGAAGAGGAAACTGAGGCACAGAGAGGCCGAGTAGCACGTCCTACCACATGCAGAGCTGGTGCATGGTGTGAGGCTCTAAATGGGGCCCAGGTTGTCCCAGTGCCACAGTAGCTGCTGCTGAGCATTTACTAAACACTCCGAACGGGAGAGGATGGAGATGGAGGGGAGGTGGGGCCACAGCCATGAAGCCAGCAGCTGGGAGGACAGAGAGAGGCACACGCCTGCAGCTGTGTCCCAGGCTGACTCAGCGGCTGGGGGAGGGAGAAAGAGCTCAGGGACAGGTGGACTGAGATTTCTGTGCCAAGGTCCCTGGGTGGTGCCTTTCACTCAGACCTGCCGAGGGCTAGAGAAGGAGGCTTGGGAGAGGTGGGCAGGGACGGAAGATGACACTGGTCATTTCTGATGTGGTGACAGAGTGACGCGGGATGGCCCCACCCAGACTGCTGAGTGCCACTCACCAGCTGTGTGACCTAAGGGATGTTACTTAACCTCTCTGAGCCTCAGTTTCATCATCTATAAAATGGCAGGGGAGTGGGGGAAAAGTACCTTTCTTGTGGGCTTGTTGCCAGAGTTAAAGTAATTTTATACACATAGAGTGCTTAGAATAATGCCCTGCACACACAAGAAGGGCCCAATAAGTGTTGGTATAATTATTTAATATAATTCCTTGTCACCCAAATTAAATAATAATGATTTTAAGAATAGTCATAACTATTATTTCTTGAGCTCAGTACTATTGCCAGCTCTTTATAATATTCAAAATAACCCTGTGTGGCAGTACTGTTATTTCCCCTGTTTATAAAGGAAGAGAATGGGGGCCCAGCTAGCCTAAGACACTTGTTCAACATCACACCGCTTTTAAGATACAGCCAGAGTTATAGGTCAGGTGATCTAACCCCAGTCCCCAGCGTGGACTAACCTTACTGCCCAGCCCCAGCCCCAGCATAGAAGTCATGTGGCCAACAGTGGGAGTTTTGCCTGCCACCAGCCATTTTCCCTTTCCCCACTAATGGCTCCTCAGCTTTCCTCTGGGGGACCCTCAGCCCGTCTGACCCAAATGGGGTTTCCTTTGGAGGGCACCATGTTGGCCAGGGGAAGGCTGGAGCAGCTGGCTCAGTGTGGGGGCCATGTTTATGCCTCTGACCCCAGGATCCCGCTCAATGGGAAAGGCCTGGATGGCAGATCCCAAGTTCCCACCTCTTGGTCCAGGGAATGTCCTTACTCAACAGGTGGGTCACAGATTTGAGATGAGTCTTCCATCTCAAAGTGTTTCAGCTGAGCGGGTAAACGTGGATTTGCTAGTGGACATCACACTAGTCCTTGGGGTAGCCCTAGCCTTTTGGCAGGTATGCTTGGGCCCATGTGCCCTGAGCAAAGGCCTCTGGCCAGGACAGTGGGACTGAAATACAGCCTGCTTCCAGCTAGCCCAGGAGTGGCCCAAAGGCAGGCTGGGCCCCACCAGCAGGGTGCTATCTTGTTCCACCTGTAAAGACTGTGGTCTTCTAACTTGCACCATGGGCCACGTGTGCTGTTCTGCCCTGCTTGGTGGGCCTTGAACTATTTGACATCATGTGAAAAATTCTTGCCTGTGTGTGTCTGTGCATTTGGGGGGACAGAGGGCCCATGGCTTTCAGCAGATTCTCCATAGAGAGCTAGGCTGGAGCCACAGTCCGTGGGAGGGCAAGCTTGGAAACATGTAACATACCCAAGGCAGCAGCCTCGGCAAAAAGCCCCTTTCTCCAGATACCTGAAGTGTGAGACCAGGAAGACACTAGCAAATCTTAAAAACAGGACCAGCTGCAGCCTGGGGCCAGCCCAGGTGTGTGTGTCCCGCCCCCCACCCAGAGGCGTGGCCTTGAGGCTGGAAGGGGCCCTAGGACCTCTGAAGTTCTCCTGCCTGGGCCTTGTCCCCTTTCCCACGTGCAGCCTCTGGTGGTGCCACCAGAAATTGGGACCAAACTTGGCACTTAGGCCCAGGGTTTGTTCTGTTAGGAGCTGGGAGGACAAGGAGGTTGGAATCTGTGGGCCAGTTATAAGAAGCCCCAGACTTTCCGGGTTAACATGGCCCTCATCCCGCCATTCTCTCAACGTGAAGGGCTATGAGAGAAAAGGATGTGTACAGCGTTCATGTCCACGGCCTCATTCGGAGCGCCTGATCACTCACTCCTCACAGTCACTCCAGGAGGAAGGTATGATGGTTGTCTTTGTTTCAGAGATGGGAACTGGGGGAAGCAGACCCTGGGCACCCGCCCAGGTGTCCCTACCCCAGCTGCGGGCTGCGGGGTGAATAGTTGGAGAAGTCAGGAGGCCCCTAATCTTCTTCCTGGGGAGCTTACAGCCAGGGGCTGATGCTGGGGCATGTACAAAGGCAGCCCCCTCCTTCAAGGAGAAATGACTCCATGGTGTCTCCTGCAACAGGGCATCACTTGAGACTACCTCCTGCTTAATCATTCCTGCCTTCCTCAGCAGTCATGACCCAATGAACAAGTGTCCTTGTACACTTTTCCTAAGGTGATTCCCTCAGTTCACTGGGAGTTCCTCAAAGTACCGGTCTAACACAAAGGACACAGAACTCTGTGGTGTAGGCAGCTGGTCAGTGGCCCAAAGAGATTTGGACCCTGGCAGGCGGGGCTCCTGACCACAGTCCGGCTGCCTCTCAGGGCAGGCCCCGGTGGGTGGCCGTGGGGCGGCTCTCACCGGTAGCTGCAGGGCTCTGCTGCGAACAGGCAGGCCAGGATCAGCTGCTCCGAGGGGTAGCCCATCTGCACCAGCTCCTGGGTGGGCACCTGGGAGAAGATGTTGGTGGCCTGAAGAATGTACCACTCTGTCACTGCCTGGGTGGCACTGGTGAAGTTCCGGAAGGTGCACTCCGTCCTGTTGAGCCTGCACTGTAGAAGCCAAGAGGGGTTCCTATGGGTGGGGGAGCTGGCAGGGCCCCCACCACTGCTCCAGGCCCCCAGAAGGGCAAGGGCAGTGATGTGTCAGCTGCCCCTCCCACTGCACCAGGCTGGCGGGCAACGTGTTGTCATGCTCACGTATGCTTAGGGACTGACGCCTCAGGCGTGGCTGTGTGTTGGTTACAAGGATCTCACACAGCCACCAGCCTCAGCCCCACATGTGCTGTTACGTATGGGTGAAAACACACATGCAGTCGTGTGTACAGAGGCTCACATGGATAGATACTCCTCCTCTGACCTCTACAGGGTGACAACTGCACACACATATCCATTCTGACCCCTGAGCCTAAATACCTGGATTCACACAAGTGAGCTCTACACTTACCCTTGAATGGCCATACACACACACACACACACACACACACACACGTACACGTGCACGTGCACATGCACGCATGCACACAGAACTCCTCTGACCGCTCTCTCTTCTAGTGCCTTCCCTACAGTCCAGACACAGCTCCCCCAGAGAGACTCAAGGCTCAGGAGACCCTACCATCTTGTCCTCTCCTGGAAGGACACGGCTGTTGTCAGCCTGAGCCTGCAGAGGGGTGCAGGGCCCTCTCCGCCCACTGTGACGTCCAGTTCACCACACACGCACACAGGAAAGACTCTTGACTTAACCACTGGGTCACTACTGGCCTTTCCTTCTGGGATCAACAGGCAGGGTAGAGACGCTTTCCTGACATTCTTAGATAGCCTGGCAGGCCTGGGGCATGTCCTTAGCCCCTCTTGGAGGCCTCCTTACTTAACCCTTACTCTGTTCTCAGGGCTTCACTTCTATTACCTCATTCAACGTCGCAGCACCCCCGAGAGTAGATACCATCACTAGTCCCATCATCATGGAGAAACTGAGGCCCAGAGAGGTTAAGGAAAGTGTGACTGCAACAGCCCCCACCCCCATACACAGGCGCACACAGCACTGACCCCAAGAGCAAGTGCAGCCAGCAGGGATGAGAACATTGGCACTATTAGCCAGGTAACTGCACAAGAGAGTGCAGAGCTGGGGGAGCTGGTGCTAGACTGTGCCAGGGCTGGCACCAGCCCCAGGAGCCTCATACCATGGCTGGTCTGTGTGGAGAAGGTGGGAGCTGTAGCAGTCATGACCCAATGAACAAGCAGGGGAGGCAGTGACGCCCTGTCTGGGAAGCGTGTGCCCCTGGCCTGGGTTCCCACCCGAGGCTGATCATGAGCATCACCAGGGAGCCTGCTGACAATACAGATTCCTGGGCCTGAGCCCAGAACTCTCCGCTCTTCAGCAGTGGGACCCAGGGATCTGCATTGTGGCTGTTTTCTCAAGGGGGTCCTGAGACACAGATAGAGGACCTTCGTCCCATGTATAGGCTCCAAGGACTGAGGGTGTCCCAGCCTCCCAGTGCAGGACAGTTACTTCTGAGCATCTGACTGTACTGTACCGCTGTGGTTTTTTACCTGGCCAATATTTATTACATCTTTGTCTTTTGATAACAAGACTCTGTTTCTGCTTCAGAGAACCACAGTTTCCTTTGCTTATGTGGTTGGACAGAGGCTGACATCACCCCCAGCTCCAGGGCACATATCCTAAGACTGGCCAATTATGAGAGCCTATCTTGCAGCCCACAGTGATGGCTTCAGGGGTGAGCATGTGACCTGATAAGTCAGTCCCAAGACTTACTGGGGCTATTAGGAAAGAAGAAAACTCTTTCTGGAGAGATTGTTTAGCCAAGGGAATATAAGCCTGGCACTGATAGGGCCCTCCATGTGGAGACAGCCTGCCAGAGAGTGAAATCAACCAAGAGAAAAGTTGAAGAGAGAGTCTGGGTGACAGCATTTGAACACCTGGATCCAGCCATACCTGAATGCGACATCCCTTCCCACCCTCCACCAGACTTCTTAGTTATGTGAGCCAATGAACTCTCTGTTTAGCTTAAGCTAGTTTAAGCTGGGTTATTTACATCCCAAAAAAAAAAAAATCTTTTTTGTGTTTTTTTGTTTTTTTTTTTTTTGAGACAGAGTTTTACTCTGTTACCCAGGCTGGAGTGCAGTGACATCATCTTAGCTCACTGCAACCTCAAACTCTTGGGCTCAAGCTATCCTCCTGCCTCAGCCTCCCAAGTAGCTAGGACTTCAGGTGCATACCACAACACAGGGCTAATTTTGTTTGTATTTTTAGTAGAGATGGGGGTCTTGCTCTTGCTCAGAGTGGTCTTGAACACTTGAGCTCAAGCAATCCACCCTCCTCAGCCTTCCAGAGTGCTAGGTTGTAGGATGAGCCACCACCTGCTCATTCAAAAGAATCTTGACTAACATACTAGCTATTTCTGTTTTTTAAAAAGCTCTGCAAACAAACAAAATAGGCACTGGTTTCCAACATGTCTTTACCCCAGCCAGACTCAAATTATTAATGAAAAGAAGCCCTCATCAGCCTCCCTGGGGAGGGCCCATTGCTTGACATGTGCTCACTTACTAATCTCATGGCCATTTTGCACCCGTGGGCATTACAGATTCTTGCTGCTTCTGAGCCATTATGGTTATCTGCAAGGATGTCAGACACGAGTGGGTGGTGGGGGTTCCGCTCATCGATGAGAACCAGAGGTGTGTGGTTCCAGATGGTGAAGTTCAGGGCCCTTGTAGCATTGGCAAGGCTGGAATCGGGAGCCAGGATCCTCTCTAGGACAGCTTCCATCAGCTCATCCAGGTCCTTCAGCAAATGCTTGACTTTGGAATACCTGTATGGGGAGAGGCCAGTCAGGTGGGTAAGAGGCAGCCGCAAGGCAGAGCAACTGGCCTCTGGGGGCTTCTTACTGCAGCGTGGCTGCCACCACGTATACAAGGGTAGCCACCCATCCACCGTGCATCCTCGTGTCCCCCCACCCACCCATTCACCCATGCATTCAGAAGTACTTGATGAGCACCTACTATGCTCCAGACACTGGGCAAGGCACAGATGATACAGTCGCAAACAAGACAGAAATGGTCTCTTCCTTATGAAATTCACATTCTGGTGAGGAGGAATCTTAACAGCACACAGTTACTGATCACTTACTACATGCCAGGTGTTCAGTGCTTCCTACATCTTATTTTATTTCCTCGTTGCCACAATTCTATTATCGATTGGGAAACTGAGGCTCTGGGAATTGCTTACCCCACTGACAGGGGGCAGAGCTGAGATCAGAACCGGGTTTGGTGGGCTCCGGGGGCATGCTGTTTGTATACAGGGTTCTGATAGCTCCCTCTCATGGGGTAGCAATTTTGGGAATAGGAGGTAGGTTCAGGAGGCAGATGGGATTATGAGGCTGATTCCAGTATCTTCTCTCAGCCCTTCAGGGCTCTGACCAATAAAGAAGCCACCTTGTGCACAGAGGGAGGGAAGGATCCAAGGGTGGCATCATACAGAAGCAGTGTTAGTGCAGCCTAGGGGTCCACAGCTGCTGTTGAGCTTGGTGGGCCGCTGTGTGGGCTCTGGATGCAAATCATGGCATGCCACTTAATATCGTGGGCATCTTAACTTCTCTGAGGCTCTGTTCTCTCATCTAGAAGACAGGGGGATAAAAATATATTCCTCAGAGAGTTGTTGGGAGGATTCGATTAGGTTATGCTTTTAAAGCACATGGAAGAGAGCCTGGACAAGAGTATGCTGTTACTATTATTAAGAGTTCTCTTGAGTAGTTCTGAGGACCCATCTGAGCAGGAAGAGCCCTGTTACGAGAAAGAAGGGACTTTCTGATAATTGGAAATGTAATCGTGAGGTGTGAATTCCCTTCTAGGACTTCCTCTTAGATAAGAATGTTCTCTGTGACTTGGCCACGCTGGCCTTTCTTTTAATTCCTTGAATGCACCAAGCTCTGTCTCAGTCCAGGGCCTTTGCACATGCTGTGCGCACCACTCAGGGCACTCTCCTCACTCCAGCTCACTTCTGCTCATCCCCTTGGGGTGTTTTTACTTGATTGACCCCTGCCTCTCCTCAACCCAGAGTTGGGTCTCCCCATATGTCTCCTCCTCAGATGCCTTGCCATCAAATGGGGGGAGGGTTAACACGGCTAACAAGTGGATTGGGTCTGGGTTCAAATCCCACAATTGTCCACTGTGTGTGTCTGGGGAAGTTCCCTTACCTCTCTGGACCCCCATTTCCTTGCCTGTAAATTGTTGATGCCACAGTAGTGCCCACCCTTAGGGTGGTTGGGTGGATGAGAATGACATCAGTTACCCAAAGAACACTGAACACAATGGCTGCCATGTCATGAGCACTTGATGTATTTATATATTTTTTCATCATAATTATAATTAATTTTATATTTGTGGACAGAGAATGCCCAGAAAAAAGATATGCTGTAAAACGGGCAGGGGCCCTTTTTTGTTCGCAGCCATATTTCCAGAGCCTAGAATGGTGCCTGGCACACAGGATGTGCTCAATAAACATGTTTGGAATATACAACTACTTGAGGTCCTCCTTCCCTCTCTCCCTTCCTCCCTTTCTTTTTTTTTTATTTTTTATTTTTAATTAAATCTCCCTTTCTTTTTTAAAGTCAGGGTCTCATTCTGTCACCCAGTGGCATGATCATAGCTCACTGCAACCTCAAATTCCTGGACTCAAGAGATCTTCCTCCTTCAGCCTCCCATGTAGCTGGGATGACAGGCATGTGCCACCATGCTTGGCTAATTTTTCTTTATTTTTTTTTTTTTGTAGAGATGAGGGACTTGCTAAGTTGCCCAGGTTGGCCTTGAACCCCTGGGCTTAAGCAATCGTCCTGCCTCAGCTTCCTAAATTGCTAGGGTTACAGATGTGAGCCACTCTGCCTGGCCTTGAGGTTCTCTTTAAGCCTAGGGAGCTTATGAATTGTGAGTCTTACATGCTGCAGAAGGATGAAGGCAGGAAGGGAAAGAGGAGGGGAAAGAGAAGGAGGAGAGGAAGGAAGGAAAAGAAAGGGAGAAGAAAGAAAAAAAAAAGCACATGGAACAGAGCCTGGACAGAGTGTGCTACTACGATTATTAAGAGTTCTCTTGAGTAGTTCTAAGGACCCATCCAAGCAGAGTCCTCTGGAATGAAAAGAAATACAAAAAGAAGGGAAGAAAGAGGAGAAAGAAAAGGAAAAGGGAAGGAAGGAAAGGACAATTGGAAGGAAGGAAAAGAGGAAAAGAAAAAACCAGTCTGCTGAGGGCAGCCATGAGCTCCAGGGATGACCTACTGGAAGGGGCTGGCGTTGCAGATGGTGACGGCTGGGAAGTCCATGGTCTTGAAGCCTATGGAGAGGGAGACGCTGACCTCCCAGCTGAGGTAGGTGTTGATGAAGACACTCCACTGCCAGCAGACGAGGGCAGCAAAGAGCAGGGTAATCAGGAACCACATGGCCTTCTTCTTGGGCCCCTCACAGATGATGCGCTTGGGGCCGTGGGTGTTGGTGTTGTCACAGTACCACACCAGCAGCTCCTTGTAGGTGTAGCCGGGGCCCTTCTGCAGCCGGTGCAGGCCCTTCAGCAAGTACTTCTTCACGTGCATTGTGGCGCCTGCAGGGATACACAAGAAAGCTGCATCAGATAGGACACCAGCCTTCGCTTGTGAGGACATCCCTGGGTGCTGCTGGAGCCTGGATAGCACATCCCAGCCTGCCCTGTCCCTCCCTCCCTTCCTTTGTTCTTGCTATCCATCCATCCATTCATCCATCCTCAAGGCACCTATCGACTCCCTGTTGTATGGCTGCCACCAAATTGGTCCCTCTGGACTCAGTGATGAACAAAATGGACAAGGTTTCTTGCCGCCTGGGAATTCACAACCTAGTGGACAAGTTGCTAAAACTCTTAACTCCCCAGGTTCTCCAGGTGTAAGTGTGGTCCTCGAATAGTGTTGTTTTATTCAATTGTGATGTTGGCTGGGGGAAAAAATGTGGTTTCCTAGCCAGCGTCACTGTCTGAATGGCATTGGCTTGTTCTTCCCATGTCTTTGTGGATTTTCCTCCAGGTACTCCAATCCCTTCCCCACCCCCATCCCAAGGATATGCACATTAGGTGAACTGGTGGGTCTACTTTGTCCCAGTGTGAGTGTGGAGTGTGTGAGTGTGCCCTGTGATGGAAGATGATCTGTCCAGGCTCCAGCCTTGTGCTCGGGGCTGTGGGATAGGCTGTGGCCACCATGACCTGGGACTAGAATAATTGGGTAAATAATGATCTTCCTTGTTACCACTAATCTTTCTTAAATGTATGTATGTGTATAGCTCTCATTTATTTCAACGTGTAATATTAGGAGTGTTTGGGTCTTTATTTAGAAGTTTGGTTATGTATTTGAGACCAGAAATACACCATGGGAATTCTTCTGTATAGCAATTAGCCTATAGCAAAATTGGTTCCACTGTATATCATTTTATTTGACGTCACAGTTTCCAAAAACCTATTGATGCCGTTATGTGACGACTTACTAATTTATAGGAGCACCGACAGGGCCAAATTGGGTGAGGCACAAAATATGCTAAGTGCAATGCCCAGCACAGACTAAGCACTCAGGAGTCTAGTTAGTATCCTACTAGCTATTAATGGGTAAGATAGGTGGTAACCACGTAGTCCATTGAAAATACAGTGACAACATGTGATAGCAAGGATTGGGACTCTGCCCTGAGATCCTTCTGGCATTAGAGGCCAAGAGGCTGGCTTTGAGTCCCAGCTCTGGCACTTTCCAGTGGTGTGACTTTGAGCAAATCAAGTTTTCAAGTGCTTCTGTTTCCTCATGTATAAAATGGGAGTAATTAATAAGAGTTCTCACCTGCTAAGGATGTTGTGCGGACAGGCTGAGGGGAGAGTGGGGGTAAATACCTGGCACCCAAGTGTCAGTGATAGTTGTTATGAAAGGTCATGTCTGGGAGTCCCAGGAGGGGTGACTGGGGGGCCAAGGCTCAAGTTCAGGAGGGGTGGGGGATGGCAGAGGTGAGCAGGACCAGTCTACGCAGGGCCTTGTGGGCCACACTAAGGACTTCAGTTTTGATCCCAGTAGAATTGGAACCTTTGGTGGCCTGAGGGTATGGTGCCATCAAACCTGGGGTGCTAGCTCTCTGTGGGTACGGACTGGAATGAGAAGCGCACAGATCCAGAGCCTCGGGTGGGAGCTGTGGGTTGTAGAGGAAGGTCAGGTCTTTCTAAGGTGTTGCTTCCCATATGTGTGAGGAGATAGGGTTCTTGTGATGATTACTAGGACACCTGTCACGAAGCCTGGCACGTGACAGTTTCTAGGGTAATATCTGATTCCTCCTTCCTTCTCCCTGGACATGGAGCAGAGCGTGCTGCGGGAGCACTCCAGATCTATTCCTGGAGCCCTAGTTGTATTCAACATTCAAAGTCTAGACCAAAGGCCACCTCCTCTATGAAGCTCTTCTCACTCCAGGCTGGAATGCCCCCCACCGTGGTAGGCAGTGTGATACCTGTTTGCCCAGCATCCTCTCCCCCAGCATCCTCTCCCCCGACTCAGGTGAACATCTCCTCCCTCGTCTCCATTGGTGTGAATTGCCAGGCTGATCTCCACCCCTCGCTCTGGGAGGTGTGCACATGGCCCAGATAGGACCACTGGGACTCAATTCTGTTACTTTGTGCTAGAATAAATTAGGAAGAGAACTCCCTTTTAACTAAGACTACTGAGCTGGTGGTATCTGGCACTACAGAAGGGAAGGCTGCTTGAGGAAAAAGCTAATACAGAAGGAGATTTTTGAACATGCCATTTGAACACCTGGATCCAGCCACACCTGAAGCCATTTATTCTTAGATTCACTGGATATGGGAACCAATACATTTTCTCTCTTACTTATGCTGACCCGAATTGGGTGTCTTTCACTTGCAACTATTAGAAGCTTAACAGAAATAGAATTCACCTTATTTTAAACTGTGTCATAGTCCCTATGGCTTCTCCCATATGTTCAAAACCCCTTGAGAGTACCAGCTCTATATTCCTGACAATGCCCAGCACAGTGCCTGGCATTTAACCAAATACCCCAATGTATAATATCAGACCTTCAGGTCTACGTAGGGATTTTAAACCTGCCTACGCATGTTTGCTCCTGACCTAATTGTCTGACACAGTAACATGCCTCACCTTCCCTCCCCAGAAAGGATCCTGGTTAAAGCATTAAGTACTTTACCGTCCCAGTCCACGGCCCCTGTTCTTCAATGGAAATTAAATTCCATGTGCCTATCCAGGCCACATGGTTTTGAGAGGATGTCCACAGACTAACCCAACCCTCAACTTTGCCCAGGTGGCTCACTTCTGGCTATGAGATAATGAAGTAATAGTTATTATAACAACTACAAGGGGCAACATCAAAGTACTAAGTGTCTGCCATGATCTAGGCACATGGGAAGAACTGGGGATTCCACTGCCTGGGACAGTCTAGCACCTTAAAACCAAATAGATATAGCTGGGCGCCATAGCTCAGTGCTTAGTGTGCTGGCCCCACACCAGGGGTCAGTGAGTTCGAACCTCACTGACCTAGGCCTGACTAACAAAAAAAAACAAAAGCAAACAAAAAACAGGTGGGCAATACATTGGATTCTAATAAGTAGTCATGGAGGAAATAAAAGGCCTCTGTAACATCTATTCTTACTTAATCACTCTGATTGAGTTAAGGAGAAAGTCTCAGTTTTGTACTAACAGGTCCTTAGCATCCCTTGTTAATCACACACTTTTAACAATGAGGCCTCAAGCTCAGAAACTTGTCAGGCAACAGCATCTAGTTAGAATGAACAACATTGTGTTTTTATTGGGCTTATTGTTAAGAGGGACCTACTTCTGGAAAGAGATACTGTCTTTTGCTTTGTGTTCATAAATTCACTTAAGTAAACATAAAAGGAAATCAATTTAAAGAAAATATTAAGTAAACATCCGTATTACATGTAGCAAAAGTTGTTACAATAGTAGGCAAATAACAGAAGTTTGTTGAGCTTTGGCTGAGCTCTCAACTAGTTTGGTACCTTGGGCATTAGTCAAGTAAAAATAAATAAATGCTGTAAACAACGTTCTGTTGTTCTGGTCAGATTTCACCCCTTGGTTGATAGATGGTCATGTTTGGAATGGACACACATAGACGGGCTTGAATCAGTCTAGAGCTTAAAGCAACCCAAACAAGCAAAGTGGAGATTCAGTCCATGGGTGCACTCAGGAAGAATCGTCACCGGCCGTCACGCTTCACAGAGTCACAGATTGCTGTCTATACATTGGCCCTGGTGAACGTTCCCGGCAACAATGCAAAAACAATAAATGTTGTGTACAACTGATTCTGTTTTCTTGTAAGAGAAAAACGTCTGCTCACTTTCAGGAATAATTGTTTCCTGAGATCTGACTCAACATGAGTCCTTATGGAAGGGTCACTGGGAGCCCAGTGTGTGTCTGGACTTAACTGTTTTCACAAAAGACAACAAATGCTCTCCATACTCAGTGGCCAATTCTTACATCCCCCTTCTGAATGAGAAGTTGCAAATGGCTGTGTTGGGTTTGCCGAAGATTTTTTTAAAAAGAAAAGTATTATTTTTGTTTTTTATATCTCCCCTTTTAAATAACAACTTCAGGCAGATATGATTCACATATCATATAATTCATCCACTTAAAGTACAGGATTCAGTGGGTTTCAGTATATCCACATTGTTGGAGCCATCACTACAATCAAATTTAAAACACTTTTATCTCCCCCAAAGCGTCTCCCCCAAAGGAAACCCCATACCTACCAGCAGTTATTCCTCCTTCCTCTCTCCACCCTCTTCCTCCTCCCAGCAACTAGGAATCTATTTTCTGTCTCTATAGATTTCCTATTCTAGATATTTCATATAAATGGAATCGTACAACATGTGTTTTTTCTGATTGGCTTCTTTCCCTCGTCGTGTTTCCATGGTTCATCCATGTCATAGCATGTATTAGTACTTCATTTATTTTTATTGCCAAATAGTATTCCCTATTATGAATGTACAGGGTGTTGCAAAGATCACCCATAAAGTCGCCATCCAGAGGAAAATTGGGAAAGTGTAGCTAAGTGTACCTTTAATCACAAAATCTTCATTACAAAATTTTATAAGGAAGTGGTCAACACGTAGAGTATATTTTGTAAATATTTTGTAAAATTTTCTAATGGATATTTTGTAAATAAAGGTACATTTAGCTCCGATTTCCCATTTTTCCTTCATGTGGAGACTTTATGGGTGACCTTGGGACACCTGTGCTGCAGTATATTTATCCCTTCATCAGCTGATGGACATTTGGATTGTTTTTACTTTTGGGCTGTTATGATAACACTGCTATGAACAATTATGTACAAGTGTTTGTGAAGAAATGTGTTTTTATATTTATACATGTTTCCATCTATCCTAGATAGCTATCTAGGAGAGGATATATTCACTGACTCACATGGTAATTTTATGGTTAACCCTTTGAAGAACTGCCAGACTATTTTCTAAAATGGCTATAGTAGGCCAGGTGTGGTGGCTCGTATCTGTAATCCTAGCACTTTGGGAGGCTGAGTTGGGATGAATGCTTGAGGCCCAGAGTTTGAGATTAACCTGGGCAATACAGTGAGACACTGTCTCCACCCAAAAAAAAAAAAAAAAATAATAATAATAATAATTAGTCCAGGGTAGTGGTGTGCACCTGTAGTCCCAGCTAGTTGGGAGGCTGAAACAAGAGAAGGATCACTTGAGCCCAGAAGTTCAAGGTTGCAGTGAGCTATCAGGATTCCATTTCAGTCTAGCCTGGGCAACAGAGAGGGAGCCCCCTTCCTGAAAATACCCACTGCACTATTTTTACCATTTTCCCTAGTGTACGAGGGTTTCAATTTTTCTACATCCTCTCCAAAAGTACCTATTTTTTAAAAAAATATATATATTATAGCTATCCTAGTGAGTGTAAATTGGTATCTTATTCGGTATTTTTGTTTGTTTGTTTCATTTTATTTTTCTCAGACAGAATCTTCCTCTGTACCTGGGCTAGAGTGCTGTGGCATCATCATAGCTCACCATAATCTCAAACTCCTGGGCTCAAGTGATCCACCTGTCTTAGCCTCATGAGTGGCTGGGACTCGGGTGAACACAACCATACCTGACTAATTTTTCTATTTGTTTGTTTATTTATTTATTTAAACAGTCAGCAACCTCCAACTCTTGGGCTTAAGCCATCCTCTTGCCTCAGCTTTTTTTTTTTTTTTTCCTATTTTTAATGGAGATGGGGTCTTGATCTTGCTCAGGCTGGTCTTGGACTTGTGAGCTCAAGTAATCCATCTGCCTTGGCCTCCCAGAGTGCTAGGGTTACAGGTGTGAGCCACATCTCCTGGCCTAATTTTTCTATTTTTCTTTAATTTTTTTTTTTTTTTTTTTTTTTTTTGAGACAGTCTTACTATGCCATCCTTGGTAGAGTGCCATGGTGTCACAGCTCACAGCCACCTCAAACTCTAGGGCTTAAGTGATTCTCTTACCTCAGCCTCCCAGTAGCTGGGACTATAGGCACCCACCACAACACCCAGCTATTTTTTGTTGCAGTTATACTTCTTGTTTAGCTGGCCTGGGCCAGGTTCAAACCTGCCAGCCTCTATGTATGTGGCACCACAGCTACCATGCTATGGGCGCCAAGCCTAATTTTTCTATTTTTAGCAGCGATGGAGTCTCGTTCTTGCTCAGGATGACTTATTCTGCTTTTTATTTGCATTTTCCAGCTAGCTAACTATGTTGAACATCTTTTCATGTGCTTGTTACATATTTTATATGGCCACAGTATCTTTTTTTGGGGAAATGCCTACTCAGATATTTGGCCATTTTTTAATAGGGTTATCTTTTTATTATTGAGTTATAATAGTGCCAAACTGGAAACAATTCAAATGTCCATCAACAGATTAACAAATGGGATATCCATATAGAATTCTATTCAGCAATTAAAAAGAGCTAGCTATTGAAGTATATAAAAAATTATGCAAAACAAAAAACAAAAAAAGGGAGAAATGCTGAGTAAAGAAGTTAGACATAAAAGGGTACACACTCTATAATTCCACTTGTATGAAGCCCTGGAAAAGATGAATTAATCAATAGTGAAAGAAAGTAAATCAGTTACTGCCTAAAGCTAAGATAAGATTGGCTAGAGTTTGCACAAGTGAACTTTTTGGAGGCAATGAAAATATTCTACACCTTGAATGGAATGGTGATTAATATATACTTGTAAAAACTCATCAGACTATATATTTTAAAGATTTATTCTATTGTATATAAATTACATCTCAATAAAGTTTTAACAAAATACTTAAATCCATTACTGTTTCAAAATTATGAGACTCCAAATTTTAAAAAATCCATAGTTTCTTTATCTTTTGATAAATAAGAAAGATCTGACAATTGTCCCTGTATGGCAACATTCTGCTATTATTGGACAGCAGCTGCCTGCTTACGTGACCTCCCCAGTCACACCAATTCCTCATTCCCTATCATCTTATACCATGCCCACCTTACTATATATATAAGTATATATATATATATTTTTTTTTTTTTGAGACAGAGTCTCACTATCACCCTGGCTAGAGTACAATGGCCTCTTCATAGGTCACAGCAACTTTAGGCTCCTGGACTCTAGTGATCCCCTGGCCTCGGCTTCCCAAGTACCTAGAACTACAGGCGCCTGCCACAATGCCCAGCTAATTTTTTTCTAGTTTTTATAGAAATGTAGAAAAGATGGGGTAGAGGGTGGTCTCACTATTGCCCAGGCTGGTCTCAAACTCCTGACCTCAAGTGATCCTCCCACCTTCCCCTCTCAAAGTGCTAGGATTACAGGTGTGAGCCTCTGTGCCCGGCCACTCACTTTTTGTTTTTTATTAGCTACTTTGGATTATGTGGGCTTCTGGCTTTGTGACCCCTGTAAATTGTAGACCAGTTACTTTCATTAAAATCCCCTATACTTATTTTTGCAGTAAAACCTCAATTATCCAAGGTTATGAGAGAATACGAGTTCTGGGTAGCTGGATTTTTACATTTAATTGAAGGTTAACTTGAAAATGCATTTGACTCTGGATATTGAAAAATCTTTCATGTTTCTGTGTTGGCTAAAGCAGCCGTGGAACATGACTGGCTCTTTGTTCTCAAGCACCTGGCCAGGTGCGAGAGCCACACGTGGGATTTACAGTATCAGCCACAGAGATGAAGCAGTTTTAGGGAGCAGTCAGAATCTCTCCAGGGGTCAGGAAATACTTTGGACATACTTTCTGTTTATAAGTTCAAATGTTATGTCTATTCCTAGCTCCCAAATTTTGGTCTCTAAATACCATTCCTGATTAAGAATTCTTAGAAAAATGGCTGGCACCAGCTTTGGTGCGAGAAATATATAAGGTGAGCCTGGGCAATCTTATCACACCAGAAAACAAAGGAAGGTGCCAAAGATTACTGGAGTCAGTCAAAAAGCCTCCTTGGAATGGTTCTCACTGGCAAAGATGGGACGCTTTTATTATCTTGGCAAAAAATACCTGCAATGAATTGAAATTTGCTAAATACATAAAAAAAAATCCACGAGTTCACAATGATACTGAAAAAGAGGAGTCAGTAAAACATTCATGTTATTATATTAATAAAAAATGCCATTTGTAAATGGGCCCCATTACCTGGTTTGGGGGTACTCGCAGCTAGTATGTGTAGTGAACTCCTTAATTAACAGTAAGAATCTGCAAATTACAGCTCAAAATCCAGTCCAAGGCCTGTTTGTATTCTGCCCTTGAGCTAAAAGTGGTTTTCAGAAAACATAACCAGGATGTTTGAGGCTTGCAAAATTTTTTTTTTTTTTTTTTTTTTTTTTGAGACAGAATCTTACTATGGCATCCTCAGTAGAGTGATGTGGTGTCACAGCTCACAGCAACCTCAAACTCGTGGGCTTAAGTGATTCTCTTGTCTCAGCCTCCCAAGTAGTTGAGACTAGAAGCGCCAGCCACAACGCCTGGCTATTTGTTGTTGCAGTTGTCATTATTGCTTCGCTGGCCACAGTCGGGTTAGAACCCGCCAGCCTCAATGTATGTGGCTGACGCCATAACCACTGTGCTACGGGCCCCAAGCTGAGACTTGCAAATTTTAATATTAACTATGTGGCCCTTTACAGAAAAAGTTTGCTGACCCCTGATTTACTATCTCCTACATGTTTCCATTAAATAAAAAGAAACTTTTAAAATAGGTTTTGATGTATTGAAAGCTTGATTTTATTTCTCCCCAAATTCCTTGCCAATTCAATGTTTTTCCAAACAGCAATTATTTGCATACCACCTTCATAATTTTTGCTAAATCCTCGTACCACCTATATCATTATTTACTTCTTATATAACTTCACATCAATTTATTCTTTTTTGCTAAGTTAAATTCAGCCTCATCCTAAGCACCACTCTGAATACTGAGCAGTATTACATCTGTGAAACAACAGATTTGATGTGCTAAGACATTTCCCCCCTGTGGACCACTTAAAAAATACCATCTTGTGGGCCAGGCAATGGTGGCTCAGGCCTAGTCTGAGTAATCCTAGCACTTTCAGAGGACAAAGAAGGAAGAATGCTTGAGGCTAGAAGTTCGAGATCAGCCTAAGCAGTAACAAGATCCCAACTCTATAAAACATAGGAAAAACTTAGCCGGGCATTGTGGCAGGTGCCTGTAGGCCCAGCTATTCGGGAGGCTAAGGCAGGAGGATCACGTGAGCCCTGGAGTTTTGAGGCTACAATGAGCTATGATGAGGTCTCTGTACTCTATAGCCTTGGCAACAAAGTAAGACCCTGTCTCAAAGAAAAAAAGAAAAGAAAATTCAAAAAATCATCTTGCTTACCACCCTTTAGGAAATTCCCTATTAATCCTCTTCTATTGGCTGATGTACATGCTGGTCAAAGGACGTACGATCTTTTCCTCATGTGTTTTCATTGCCATCTTTTTAAGTAAGTTGTGTAGGCATAATTATGTCCATTTCACAGAGAAGGTAACTGGAGTGCAGGGGGACTTACTTGTGGTCATGGTGAATCAGAGGCAGGTCTGGAAATAGAAACCAGGTCACCTGGCTTCCAGCCACCTCCCACTTCTACACTTGAATGGGACACCTGCCCTCTTACACCTGTTCTGGTGGGTGTTGGGGAAATCTGAAGTGTAGCAATTGGGCTGGCTACCTCCTGCATGTGCACACATGTGCCTTCTTCACCCAAGGCTGGGGTTCACCCATATCTAGAAGTCCTCCCTTAAAGCCAGACTCACTGTGACTAATGGAGACATAGCAAAAGGTGGCTTCCTTCACAGTCCTTTAGGAGAAGAGAGGCAGGGGTCTAATTTGAGCAGATCAGAGACAGAGAATGTTGCCAACATACATAGTTCAGTGAGGGGAAAAAAGCTTGCATACATTTGTGTAAAAAAAAAAAAAAAGAGGCCAGGTGTGGTGGCTCACGCCTGTAATCCTAGCACTCTGGGAGACCAAGGTGGGTGGATTACCTGAACTCAGAAGTTCAAGACCAGCCTGAGCAAGAGTGAGACCCCATCTCTAAAAATAGCTGGCCGTTCTGGCGGGCACTTGTAGTCCCAGCTACTTGGGAAGCTGAGGAAAGAGGATCGCTTGAGCCCGAGAACCTGAAGTTGCTATGACCTATGATGCCACGGCACTTTACCAAGGGTGACAAAGTGAGACCCTGTCTCAAAGAAAAAACAAACACCCAAATAAACAAAACAAGGAATATAGAAGTATAGGCATATTTACTTGTGTCTGTTTAGTCTGCCTCCAAGAGATCACATGAGAATGCGCTAAGAAGAGTTACTTTCACCAAGGAGAGCTGAGGGTGGTGCCTGTGGCTCAAAGGAGTAGGGTGCCAGCCCCATACACTGAAGGTGGCAGGTTCAAACCTGGCTCTGGCCAAAAAAACTGCAAAAAAAAAAAAAAAAGGACAAAGAAGGGGAGCTGGATGATGTGAGGGACTAGAGGGGAGGACAAAGAGAAAAGACTTTTCTTTAAAACATTAGTTACTCCTTTTGTACCCTTTCAATTTTGGAACATATCAATGTTTAATCTACTCATTTATTCAGTCAGCAAATATTTATTAACCATTTTACTGTGTGTCCCACACTGTTCTAGGTGACCAGAATTCATCAGTGAACAAAATAGTAAAGAAATAAACCCCTGGGGGGAAAAATGTTAAAGAATAATTAAATGTTAAAATTTATGACTATTAACTGGCCACTGAATAAAGCACTGAAATAACTAAAAAAAGAAAGAACTCACAGGATTTTTGAATTAATGATGACCAGAGTTTGGTCAAAAAAAAAAAAAAAAAAATCTGTATGGCGGTCATTAGATTGGCAAAGATTAAGACATTTAATAATACTAAGGACACCTTTTTCGTGCTGATGGGTTGGCAATATGATTGGCAGAACAATTTGGCGACCTCTATTACGGATAAAATAGGACAGCCCAAGATCTCACAGTTCTGCTTGTTGCGGGGGTGTGCGCCGTGGTGCATGTGTGCATATGTGTACACGGTTTGAGGATGCGGATTGCCATGTGCTCAGACCACTTAGAGTGAAATGGTTGCTGAGGGGCGAGTGAGCTGCACCACAGGGCTGAGGGAGCCGAGCAAGGCAGGTAAAGGCAGAGCCGACCACGCAGCCCCGGCAGTGTGCCTCGAGAGAGAGCGTTAGGTGAACAGAGGTGTTGACACTCTGGAGCAGCCCCGCCCCCATGGCTGGCAGCCTCAGCCACCCTGTCTCTCTTCCACCGGGCATGACCCAGATGTGCTCCTTCTCTACACCCTCACACAAAAAAGTCTGGAAAGCACTGGTTCAGAAGCACTTTACAGTCCGTTCCAGCCCTGAAATGCTAAGAATTTACGGCAATGTCATGTTGATGTCATCTGAGTTATCTGTGGTGGTCATGGCCTGGCCACTTTACTCTCTGCTAGTGTCAAGGAGGCGGCCACATTCTCATCCCATGTGGACATCTCTTTTGGGGTGGCTGCCCCACATGGTGGGGTGGTATTTAGGGGAATGTTGCCTTGCTCCCCTGGGAGGACATTGGTGGCTGTCACACCTGCTCACTCCATGGTGGGGAGATGTTCAAGTCACCCTTTCATTCTGCGAGGCAAGGAACACCCTCAAAGGGTATGACTTATGCCCATTGCATTGAGGACAAGCACCTCCCGCGGTGTTAAGGACCAGAAGTGACTGACATTCCCATCAGGGTCAGACAGATGGTGCAGGATTTGGAAGTGAGACGCCGCTTTGGGTCTGGTTCTACTGCATCCTTAAGGAAGGGGCTTAATTCATGATAAAAATAGGTTGGCCTCTCAGTCTTAGTTTTCTCATCTGCAAGATGGGAATAATAGTCTCTGTGCCTTCTTGATCGTTGGCAGGATTCAGTGAGATAACACATGGGAAGCATTTTGCACAATCCCTGTCACACAGTAAATCTTGGTAAATGGTAGCTACTATTATCTTTTAAAAAGTAATATTGTTGGCTCCACGCCCGTAGCTCAGCAGGCCACATGCACTGGGGCTGGTAGGTTCGAGCATGGCCCCAGACTGCTAAACAAACAAACAAACAAACAAATAAACATAGCCAGGCGGTGTGGTTGGCGCCTGTAGTATCAGCTACAAGGGAGGCTGAGGCAAGAGAATAGCTTGAGCCCAAGAGTTTGAGGTTCCTGTGAGTTGTGATGCCAGGGGCGTCTACCAAGGGTGATACAGTGAGACTTTGTCTCAGAAAAAAAAATTATTATTGTTATTAACATTTTATGGAAGGAGCAGAATGATTCAAAATGACCTTGGGTGTTGACCCTGCATTATTGGGACTGTCATATATGGGGAAAGGGACTATCAGAGAAGGGACCCCCAGACTTTTCTTCTTCTTTACTCCTTCCCCCGAGCCCGGTAACTGTCTTCCCCGGACAATGTCTGCAAACAGTGCACCTGACCCAGCCCACGGGGCACCAGCAGCCGTGTGTGCAGCCTGTGTGCACTGCTCCCTTGCTACACGTGTTCCATCTTCAGGGAGACCACAAGGCTGGGGTCACCATCACGGCCGATGCCTGGCGCATGTATGCCTATCTGTGCAATTGTGGGGAGTTTGGGAGATCAAAAGCACATCTGTGTTGCTGACTTTGGTCATGTGGGTTTCCTTACAAAGCCTTGTCCTTAACTCACATCTCGGGGTGGTGTAAATTCATCCCCCTTCTTTGCACGGGCCCTACAAGCACACACCTGTGAGGCAGAACCCAGCCCTGGAACACAGCCACCTTCCTCTGGTGCTGACTCTAAGCTATACAGTGCCACGGTCTGAATATTTGTGCCCCACCCCTAATTTATATGTTAAAATCCTGACTCTACAGTGATATTGTCACTAGGCAAGGGCTTTGGGAGGTAATTAGGTCATGAGGGCAGAACCTTCCAAAGAGGGATTAGTGTCCTTATAAAGAGGCTAGCCAACAGCAGTCACACCTGTAATACTCGCACTCTGGGAGGCCAGGGTTGGAGGATAGCTTGAGCTCAGTAATTCAGAATTTGATACCAGCCTGGACAAAGTGAGACCCCCTCTACTAAAAATAGAAAACATTAGCTGGGCATGTGGCAGGCACCTATAGTCCCAGCTACTGGGAGGGTATGGAGGCTGAGGCAGGTGGATTGCTTGACCCCAGGAGCTTGAGGCTTATGGCCTCAGCAGAGCTCACAGCACTCTAGCCTGGGCAACAGAGTGAAACTCTTTCTAAAAAAAGAAAAGAAAAGAAAAAAAAATTGTTAAAAAAAAAAAAGGAAGAAGAAAAGAAAGGTGGCCATAAAAAGTTCCTTGCCTCTTCTTTCACCATCGGAGGACACGGCAAGAAGGTGCCTTTGAGGACCCAGAAAGTTGGCCCTCACCCAGGACCAAATCTGCCAGAGCCTTGATCTTAGCCTTCCTCAGCTTCAGAGCTGCATAGAGTCAATGTCTGTTGATTTATCTGCCACCCTGTTTATGGTATTTTGTTACAGCAGCCCAAACACAGTGCTGTGGGTTTCCAATAAAAGACCAGTTGCAGCAAGCTGAGGGGCAGGACCCCGCCCTGTGTACTCTCCTTGTACTTTTTAAAACCCAGGACATCCTGCAGATGACTCAGGTGCCAGCACTTTCTCTTCATCCCCCAGCAAAATGAAAGGATTTTTCCTGAAGAAGCCAATTATGATCTGAACTTTATAATGTAGGGTATTGGGAAAAGATGGGGATTTGTTAGGTGACCCCAACAAAAGCCAGCAAGAGGGTTAGGCCCAGTGCCACCCATGAGGGGCAGAGACCTGCTGCCATCTTCCCCCCCGCCCTGCCCTTCTGTCAGCTCCATGCTGCCCTGCTGTGCCCGTCCGGCTGGTCCTGGAATGAAAGGTGAGTAATGGCAAGTATCAGATAAGAGCTCCGATGAAAGCTGCTGGGAGGTGGTAAAGAACACTGGCCACGCCCTGTGGAGCATGTGCCTGGGTCCTTGGAAAAACCTGTCCAGGTGTGAGACCATAACTCAGCACCTCCTGCAGCCAGCTCCATGGAAGCTTTGACTGCTCTTAACGAGAAGCCCCACTCCTCAGAGCTCAGCATGCCACGTGCCCCCAGCCCTTGGGCACCGCAGGGAAAAGAAGAGTGCTGTGGGAACATACTTCAGCCTTCAGCCACCCTCCTGCACCGGGCCTCCTTTCAGTTAGGTCAAAGGCCTGCACCTCTCTCAGCCTAGTGGTGACAACCCCACACAGTAGGCCAGGCTCTTGGTGGGAACATGGGCAGAGCCTCTGTGGCCTCCAGGGCAGCTGCTGGCACCTGCTTTTCTCCTCAACCATCAAAGGAGTAGGGCGGTCACTCAGTCTCAGCCCATACAAGTGGGGCAGGAGCTGAAGTCTAGCCCAGTCCAAGTCCACTTGATGAGTCATGGGCCCCCATGGGCTGTGGCCACACAGAGAGGTAACATTTCCTAAGGAGCTCAGTGGTGCCATGTGGGTGGCAGGAGCTGTCCTGCCAAACATCGACCTCTGCCTGGAGTCATGGTCAGCAATGCTTGGCTGAGCTCAGCCATAAGAAGAAAGTTTCCAATCATTTGGTTGGAGTGAGGGGGTGGATTTCTCCTAATATGGAAAAAGATGCAGAAGAGACACAGTTCACAGGAAAGGCTTGCTGGGGATTCCCTTCGGGGGGGAGTGGGTCAGGGACTGGGTGAGGGAGCCAAGCTTTGGGTGTGAATTCAGCTGTGCTGTGCAACCTTGGGCTCTCCACATGGTGTCTCTGTGCCTCTGTTTTCTCATCTGCATAACGAGGAACGTATTAAACCTGCTTCTGAGGGTGCTTAGAACAATGCCTGGTCCACAGCACTGTGTGTGCATCAGCTCTTATTAGGTTTTATTCTTTCAAGGGCCTAGACTAGTGAAAAAAAAATTGTCTTCCAAAGATTAAAAAAAAGAACTGCAGCATTTACAGTGAACTGAACAGTTAAGTACATGTGTGCAGCATCCTGCCTACCAGGGAAAGGCAACTCAACTCTTAGTGGTGCCGTGTAAGTGATAGTGGGAGAGGAGAGTGAATTTTAATATGTTTGATATGCTCTGAGGTGTGGCCTCCAGTGCAAAGTCAGGGTCCACGTCAGGGCATTGGCATGGTGTGGCCTGCTGTAGCCTGTCACTTGGCTGGTCCCAAGATATATCATGAGGGTAGGAATGGTAGAGTTTAAAAGTGATATGATTATAACTTTTCCGTGACTTAAAACAAGGGCAGTCTTTCATAAATCTTTCATCTGAGTACCAAATTGGGACCAAAATGTTGATTTTTAATTTTTGAAAACTTGCTTTTTAAATTTTTTTAAAATTTAAGCTTTTATTACAATAGTTTCCCAACATATACATAAAGAACTCTGTATATATTCATTAACCACAATTGCTTCTTCTATCTCTACTCCTTTTATTCCTACTTTCTTTTTCTTTTCTTTCTTGTTTTTCTTCCTTCTTCCTCCCTTTTTCTCTTGCTTTTTTAAAGCAATCTCCCTGATGGGGTGTGGCTGCTCACACCTGCTCCCAGCACTCTGGGAGGCCAAGGCAGGTGGATTGCTTGAGCTCAGGAGTTCCAGACCAGCTTGAGCAAGAGCGAGGCTCTCCTCTACTTTAGTACTGTCTCTACTAAAAATAGAAAAACTAGCCGGGCATTGTGGTGCATGCCTGTAATCCCAGTTACTCAGGAGGCTGAGGCAAGAGGATAGCTTGATTCCAAGAGTTTGAGGTTGCTGTGAGTTATGACGTCATGACACTCTAGCCTGGGCAACAGAGTGAGACTCTGTTTCTAAATAAATAAATAAATAAATAAATAAATAAATAAATAAATCTCCTTGTTAAAGAATCTCCACGTTATTTTACCCTCATGTAGTTCTAAAAAGGAAGGACCTTTTCTTTCCCAATTATAATACCATAACAGCACCTAACACTGTTAAACATAACTGGAACTTGTTTTTTGTTTGAAAAGAAAAAAAAGTCTCACTATGTTGCCCTTGGTAGAGTGCCGTGGCATCACAGCTCATAGCAACCTCAAACTCTTGGGCTTAAGCGATTCTCTTGCCTCAGCTGGGACCACAGGTGCCTGCCACAACACCTGGCTATTTGTTTGTTGCAGTTCTCATTGTTTAGCTGGCCCGGGCTGGGTTCGAACCTGCCAGCCTCGGTGTACGTGGCTGACGCCCTACCCACTGAACTACAGGCACCACCCTGGAACTTGTTTTTTTAATAGCAGAAGTTACAAAGATCACAAAAGAAAATGAGCACAAGTATGACCTCAGTTTGCACTTTTCGGAAACTCTAGGAGCTCCTGAAGGTGCCCACACACTTAGGAACCCCCTTTCTGGTAATGCTTTCTTCCTGAGTTGCTAGCACCAAGAAGAGTTGGGAGACCCACTGGGACTTTTTATGCTAGCATAATAGACCAAAGTGCAAAGAAAATCTCAAATGCACAGATCCACTGCAGTATTTCACTTCAAAAATAAACACTCAAGTTACAGCATGGGTGGCGAAACCACCGCCCACTATTCAGAGGCATTCACCAAAATGTTGAAGGACTTCCACGTTCAAAATTAACCAGACCAGCTTCCAGAGTTGAGGAACTCAGATGATGTATCCGTGCTAACTGCTCGAGTCCAGCTCACACTGGAAGGGATGAGAAGCTCTGAGAAGACAGTGGCCTCTTATAGCAAAGGCTAGTCCAGGACTGGAGCTAAAGATTGCCTGCTGCCTTTCTATTCCAGGGGGCTAAGTGCTTAATGTTCGAGGGCCGACTTTGAGTACCGCCATCTCAATCTGGGCTGTGTCTGGGAACCAATTATACTATGATTTACTTATTATTGTTCTTAAAGTTGGCTCACTCTTGTTTTTACTTATGTACTTACTTTAGTTTTTGTCCTAAGCAAGAATGTCTGCAAAACCGCAGGTTTGATGTTACTAATTATATATGTTTTCTAACACACCTCAACATAAATAATTGCTAATGAGATGAAAAACAATTGTGTGGCCATTATCTAAAAGCCTTCTCCACCTGCCACTGTGCATACAGAGACAGATTCAGCAAGATCCTTCCTTGTCTTATAAACTCACCAGATTAGATAAAACACTTTACCACTTGTGACTCAAAGACAACTCGCCCACTGACCCCTCAGCTCTTGCTGGTGGCTCCCTTACAAAACCCGTTCTGTAGGTTTCTCTACTGCTGCATCTGGGACTATACAGACCTCCAGCCCAGGGACAGCTTGACATATGTCTTATCAACCCAGCCAGAAGACCCCCCAAAGACAGGAGATGTGGCCATAGCCATGAGAAAGACCTTCTCACTTATGTTTTTTTTTTCTTTTTAGATGTCCTTTTAAAGGAGAAACAAACATACATCTGGCCTTTGGCCAGCAAGCTGAGCCTTGGAGGACCTGTCTTGTCATGAGGCCACGGTGCACCTGTTTTATCATTTCTTTGTTCACGCAGTGGCCAAGAACCACAGTTGGGTGTGAAAGGTCTCCTCTGCCCAGCTTCTCTGCATAGGCAGAGATACTTATGGCAAGAAACCTTTATATGTACAATAAGAGCAGAAATATTTGACAAATTATAATACAGACATAAAACAAAACATTGGGGATCAGTTAGGAAGAATAGTTAATGATGTGTGTGTGTGTGTGTGTGTGTTTTAAAGACTCTATGGAGCTTGGTGCCTATAGCTCAGTGGCTAGGGTGCTGGCCACATACACCAGGGCTGGTGGGTTTGAACCTGGCCCAGGTCTGCCAAACAACAATGATAACTACAACAAAAAAACAGCTGGGTGTTGTGGTGGGCGCCTGTAGTCCCAGCTACTTGAGAGGCTGAGGCAAAAGAATCGCTTAAGCCCAAGAGTTAGAGGTTGCTGTGAGCTGTGATGCCACTGTACTCTACTGAGGGTGATGTAGCCAAACCCTCCCCCCCCCCAAAAAAAAAAACCCTATGGGCTGGGCACCTGTAGCTCAGTGGTTAGGGCGCCAGCCACACACACTGGGGATGGCGGGTTTGATCCCGGGCTGGTCCTGCTAAACAACAATGACAAGTACAACAACAACAAAAAATAGCTGGGCATTGTGATGGGGCACTCTACTGAGGGTGACATAATGAGACTGTGTCTCAAAAAAAAAAAAAAAAATTCTATGGATTTTTGTAGGATTTATGTATATCTAGGCATAGGGAAAAAATCCAGATGGCATTAATTAGAACATTTGCAACAATTATTTCTAGGTAGCAGGATTTCAGGTTATTAAAAAATTGTTTTTAGTTTATCTGTGTTTTGTAATGTTCCTACAATGAATATATTGCTTGTATCATAAAAATAAGTGAAAAGATGATTTTTAATAGAAAAACAGAAGAAAGCTTAGGAAAACATGCTATTTGAAAAAAGTGAGATTAGGGATGGCACCTGTGGCTCAAAAGGGTAGGGTGCCCGCCCCATATGCTGGAGGTTGCGGGTTCAAACCCAGTGCCGGCCAAAAACTGCTTAAAAAAAAAAAAAGAAAGAAAGAAAGAAAGAAAAAAGTGAAATTAGGACAGTTATAGGACAGCAGCAAATATTATTTATTTAATTTTTTTGAGACAGAGCCTCAAGCTGTCACCCTGGGTAAAGTGCCATGGCATCACATTTCACAGCAACCTCCAATTCCTGGGCTCAAGTGATTCTCTTGCCTCCGCCTCCCAAGTAGCTGGGACTACAGGTGCCCACCACAACATCTGGCTACTTTTTGGTTGTAGATGTCATTGCTGTTTGGCAGGCCCAGGCTGGATTTGAACCTGCCAGCTCAGGTGTATGTGGCTGGTGCCTTAGCTGCTTGAGCCACAGGCGCCAAGCTGCAAATACAGCCTTGAAAGAAAAGTTAAGCTTCTTGGAATTGAGGTGCACCTCTGGGGAAAGGGACTGGGGAGATGTTGGGTAGGTAAAATTATGTTTTTTATATTTGGCAGATGTTAGGTGGGTAAAGTTAAGTTTCTTCTATTTGGCAGAAGTGAAGTTAAGATTGGAGGCACCCTTTTGCTTGTATTCTAATATTTGTACCTGTTTTCCAAAAATTTCTCTTACTTTTATAGTTTTAAAAATTTTTTCAGAAAGTTGAAGAGCACACGTATAGCCTTGACTCAGTTTATGCAAAAAAGTATGTAAACAAAACATGTGTACCCCCAATATCCTGAAATATGTAATATAAAAAAATTGCCCAGAAGCGAGAGGTGTTTAATCAACTAAAAAAATCTGCCTTGGGTTTCTAATGGCCTTCCAATTCTTTCTACAATTTCTGGAGGAGGATTTTTCCTATCCTCTTGGGCACAAGGCAAGCCAAAGAAGGATTTCCGAGGAGGTGGCTGGACCAGAACTTGTGTTTCCTGGATGGCCCCTCTCTTCCAAACCCTTGTTGACAGATTCTTAACGCTGTGTTTGCTTTGTTTATTGGCCAAGTTCTTGGGTACACTAGGCTTTATCCTGTACAATCACAATTACATGGGAAAATACCTTGCCTACCAGGCCCCACGCCAGGAGCCATGTCATCTTTTCCTAACAGACAGATGACTTGCGGGTGTCAATGGTGAGTGCTTAAGTCCATGGCTCTACCTTTACCTGGTCATGGAAGTGACCACTTGCCCTACGTGGGTGGTGTGTGTTGACAGCTCGCAAGGAAGTATGTGGTTCCCTCCCTGCCAAGGCTGGAGGCAACTTGAATAGTATCTACCAAGACTTGGAAGATACCAGAGGTGAGTGGGCCTGGGACGGGTAGAGGTCTAAGAGGGAGGTGGTTGTTCCACTGAATCAAATTTGGTGTCCCTGACCACAGTTAGAAAAGTAGGGTCAATATGAATATATTTTGAGACACATGTAAGTAGGTTCAGCTCTAGTTTCTCTCTTTCTCTCCTGGGGAAACAGGAATGATTCTATTATGATTAAAAAATGTGAGGTTTGGAGGCAGACAGACATGGGTGGGGTTTTCATCTCATCTCTTACTGGCTGATTGACCTTGGCAAAATCATGCCACCTCTCTGAGCCTCAGTTGTCTCATCTGTAAATGGGGCCAGCAATAGTATCTCCCTCCCTTGGGATTTTATTTCCTTTTGTTTTGTTTTCAGTGAGGATTAAAATGATAATGCATGGAAAGCACTTTGCATTCTGTTGAATGAATGTTGGCTACTAGAATTTGGGAGAAAGAAAGATAAAAATGTGCAAGTGACTGCTAGGAATACATACTTATTTGGAAGGCTGCCTTAGAAAGGACGGTTCTGGAAGAAGAGTGTCTCAGCTCAATAAATGAAAGATTTGGTTTTTGTCCTGTACTTCTTGGAGGATTAGCTGTCAATGTGTCACTGCTCCTGTCAGAAACATTCTTTTTTTTTTTTTTTCTTTTGAGACAGTCTCACTCAGTTGCCCTGGGTAGAATACTATGGCATCATAGCTTATAGTGATCTCAGACTCCTGGGCTCAAGTGACCCTCTTGTCTCAGCCTCCTGAGTAGCTGAAGACTACAGGCGCCCACCACAACACCTGGTTAGTTTTTTTTTTCTTTCTACTTTTAGTAGAGATGGGGTCTCACTTTGCTCAGGCTGGTCTTGAACTCCTGAGCTCAGGTGATCCACTTGCCTCAGCCTCCCAGAGTGCTAGGATTACAGGCGTGAGCCTAGCCTAGAAACTTTCAACGGCTTCCGGTGTCTGCAGAATAAAGGTCAACCCTTAGCTGGCTTTCAAGACACCTTACAACCTGGTCCCAACCAATACGTCCCCTTTTAGTCCCTACACTTCCCTTTGCAAGGGGGTAGTGGTGAAGAACTTGGGTTCATGGCTTGGCGCCTACAGCTCAGTGGCTAGGGTGCCAGCCACGTACACTGGAGCTGGCAGGTTCCAGTCCGGCCCGGGGCCTGCCAAACAACAATGACAACTACAACCAAAAAATAGCTGAGCATTGTGGCGGGTGCTTATAGTCCCAGCTACTTGAGAGGCTGAGGCAAGAGAATCACTTAAGCCCAAGAGTTTGAGGTTGCTGTGAGCTATGACGCTACTGCACTCTACCAAGGGCAACAGTTTGAGACTGTCTCAAAAAACCAAAAACAAACAAACAAAAAAAACTTGGGTTCGAATACCTGCACTGTCATTATTTTTATTTTTTAAAGACAGAGTCTCACTGCTGCCCAGGCTAGAGTGCTATGGCATCAGCCTAGCTCACGACAGCCTCAAACTCCTAGGCTCAAGCAATCTTCTTGCCTCAGCTTCCCAAGTAATTGGGACTATAGGCGCCTGCCACAATACCTGGCTAATTTTTCTATTTTTAATAGAGATAAGCCTTGCTTTTCCTGAGGCTGGTCTCCTCCTGACCTCAAGTGATCCTCCCACCTTGGCCTTCCAGAGTGCTGGGATTATAGGTATGAGCCACCACGCCTGCCCTTCTGTCACTAATTCACTCTGTGACTGTGGCATTTGCTTACCCTCTCTGTGCCCATCTGTAAAATGAGAGAGAAAGAGTACTGGCTTCATTGGGTTGGTGCAAAGATTAAAATGCAAATAGGAAGTGGCTCACACCTGTAATCCTAGCACTCTGGGAGGCTGAGGCAGGTGGATCACTTGAACTCAGGAGTTGGAGCCCAGCCTGAGCAAGAGTGAGACTCTGCCTCTACAACAGCGTTGTGGTGGGCACCTGTACTCCCAGCTACTTGGGTAGCTGAGGCAAGAGGATCACTTGAGCCCACGAGTTTGGGGTTGCTGCCAGCTATAATGCCATAGGAGTCTACTAAGGGTGACAAAGTGAGACTCTGTCTCAAAAAAAAACAAAAAAAATTGTAAGTAGGAAGGACTTACCACAGTGTCTGGCACAGAGAAAGAGAGGTGAGTACCTATCAGCAGCTTCTCTTTTGCTTCTGTTACCCACAGGACTATATGCCAAGTCCCATGGATAGTCTGGGGATTCCCACAGCCACACTTTCCTTCATGCCAGCTGTCTCTCTCCTGGAGCACCTTCTCCCCACAGATCCTCGACATCGTTCCAGGCTCAGATCTACCGCCTCCTCCTCCAGGAAGTCCTCGATGAATGGAAGTCACCTTCCCTCCTCCATAACCCCGTGATGTTTTCTGAGGACCACCCTCTCCTGTGGCACTTTCCCCATCTGGCTCCATAGTGCAGCTATTTATGTCCCTCTCTGGCTTATCCTATCAGCTGAGGAGGTCCCTGGCCAGATTTCCTAATGCTTGAGTTTGGAGCTTTACACACAGTAAGTGCTCACTGAATGTGTGGACTTCAGTGCTGGTGGGCAGGGTTGACATTCAGCCACTCTGTACCTGGTATGGTCTCAAGGGTTGTTATTGGCTGGAAACCTTTGCAATTGAAAGGTGCCTTCCCCTAAACATACTTTTTTTTTTTTTTTTTTGAGACAGTCTTACTCTGTTGCCCTCGGTAGAGTGCCATGGCATCTTAGCTCACAGCAACCTCAGACTCTTGGGCTCAAGTGATTCTCTTGCCTCAGCCTCCTGAGTAGCTGGGACTACAGGTGCCCGGCACAATGCCTGGCTACTTTTAAGAGGCGGGATCTTGCTCTAGCTCAGGCCAGTCTCGATCTCCTGAGCTCAGGTGATCTGCCCACCTCGGCCTCCCAGAATGCTGGGATCACAGGTGTGAGCCAACTCACCCAGCCTTCCCTAAACATTCTTAACGTCACACTGCTTGTGTGTGCAGGGGTGAGGTGAGGGGGTTGGTCTTCCTCCATCTGCCTGCCATTTTGAGCTGTGTTATGGATAGAATTGTGTCCTCTCAAATTCATACATTGAAGCCCTAACCTCCAGTACCTCAGAATATCTCTGCATCTAGAGGTAATGCCTTTAAGGAAGTGATTAAGTAAAAAAACCCGAGGCTGTTGGGGTGGGCCCTCATCGGATCTGACGTGTGTCCTTGTAAGAAGAGGAGCTTTGCACACACAAAGGGACACCAGGGATAGCTGTGTACAGAGGGGAGATCATGTGAGGACACAGTGGGAAGACGGCCATCTGCAAGCCAAGGAGAAAAGCCTGGGAATGAAGCTGACCTGGTCAGCATCTTGCTCTTAGACTCCCAGCCTCCAGAACCCTGAGCCCATAAACGTTTGTTAAGTCAGCCAGAATGTGGCCCTTTGTTATGGAAGCTCCAGCAAGGGGATAAAAGCAGCAAAGAGTGAAGGAACCTGAAGGCAGGAGGAAGGTGGTGGAGACTGGAGGGGTCCTTCCTGAGGCTGGGATGGGGAAGACCAGGTCACAAATCCATCCTCCTGCCCCCAAATAGGAAAGATCTGGCTTGGGGGTGAATCTACTCTTTTTTTCTCCCCACTCAGAGGATTCTGTAACCTCCAGTGGAAACACACTCCATATTAAACCCTTATGCTCTGGAAGCCCTTCCTTATCACCAAGTTAAAGGTAATGTGTAGCACCTTAAAACTATGTGTGTGTGTGTATATATTTTTTTCATTTAGGCAGAGACAGAGAGTGAGTGTCCAAAACTTCAGGTAAAAGACCCTACAGTTTTCCTGCAACTAGGCCAGCAATGCCTTCCCACTTCCCTTAAAATAAAATCCAAACTCCTTGCTGTGGTCTCTAGGGCCCCAGCATACCCACTATGTCCTCCCCATCTCTCCCTTCTTCACTTCTCTTTCTTCTTTATGCCAAGACCATTCCACCTCAGGGCCTTTGCACTTGCTGTTCCCTTGCATGTAACAGTGTCCCTTAGATCACTGGTCCTTGGCAGCTTCTGTGGCTCTCCTGGCTGTGCATCAACATCACTAGACGAGTTCTTTAAATAGATACACACCAAAGCCTTGCTGTATCTGTGAGATCCTGCAGGTCAAGCCAGGGTCTGGCAAATTTGCTCTTTTTTTTTTAGAAACAGGGTCTCACTCTGTTATCCAGGCTGGAGTGCAGTGGCATGATCATAACTCACTGCAACCTCAAATTCTTGAGCTCAAGCATCCTCCTGACTCAGCCTTTCAAGTAGCTTGGATTACAGGCATGCCATCATGCTCAGCTATTTTTTTTTTTTTTTTTTTTAAAGTAAAAACAGAGGTCTCGCTATGATGTCCAGGCTAGTCTTGAACTCCTGGCCTTAAGTGATCCTCCTGCCTCAGCCTCCCAAAGTGCTGGGATCACAGGTGTTAGCCACTATGACTGGCCTGGCCGCTGTACTTTTAAAAAAACTTTCCCAGAATCTGATGCATAGTCAATGTTGAGGACCATCGTCGCAGATCTTAGGGCTGGCTTCTTTTTGAAACCTCAACTCTGGGAACCTACCTCTCAGAGAGACTCTCCCTGACTCTCAATCACTCAGAGCCCACAGTTCTATTTATTTTCTCTGTAGAAGCTATCACTATCTGAGACTATCCAGTTACTGTCCAGAAAGACCTGTGGTCAAACTGAGATGTGCTGTAAGTGCAAAACACAATGCAGATTTTGAAAAAATAGTGTGAAAAAGAGATGTAAACTATCTCTTCAATATTTTGCAGAAGGACGAGAGTTCTGGAGATGTGTTTCACAAGTAGATGTGCTTAACGCTACTGTGCTATACCCTTAAAAATGGTTAAGAGGCAAATGTTATGTTACATGTATTTTTTCACAATTCAAAATAACAAAGGACATATTGAACATAAAACCATTAATAACTTTTAATGTTGATTACAAGTCGAAGTGATGTGTTTTAGATATGAGCTTAATGACATATATTATTAAAATGTAAAAAGATTAATTAAATTATTGTTAAAATAATTTAATAATTAATAATTCAACCTGTTTATTTTTTATCTCATTTAAGCTAGTCAAATCCATTTTACTTTTTAAAATTTGGCTATTACAGGCTGAAGGAGAGAAATGGAGTGGGAAGGGATTGGAGAGTAAAAGGCGGGACCACACCTATGGAGCATATCGCAAGGGTACAAGTCGAATCTGTCAAGTGCAGAACATAAATGTCTTAACACAACAATCAAGTACATGAGGCAAAAGCTTTGTTAATTGGTTTGATGTAACCACATAAGATTGTATAAAAAAAATCAACACATTGTACCCTGCATATGCATAAATGTCTTCATGATCTATGTGTATTTGACTTAATAAAAATCAAATCAAATCAAATCAAAATCAGGAACCAGAAAAAAAAAAATAAAATGTGGCTATTAGAAAATTTTGATTGCTTATATGTTTCAGACTTGTGGCTAATATTTATATTGGACAGCACTGACCTAGAACAGTGGCCAGCACACAGTAAGCACTTAAATATGGGTTGAACATCAGAATGAATACAGTTGCTGCCAAATAGATGTTTTTTGAGTATAAGCAAACTGTTGTGTTCGGAAGGCTGCAAGGGGAGGGGAGGGAGGCTGTGTCAGGGCAGCGTTATATAACTAGTCATAATTAACATCTAGTCTCATGCTGATACCCTCACCATTTGTTGAGCACCGAGCATGTGCCAGGATTGTCATGGCATTTTACACACAGCATCTCATTTAATCTTTGAGTCAACCCTATGAGGTATCATTGCCTCTGCTGCATGGTTGGCTGCCCAAGGTCACTCCACTTCCCCATACACTTGCCTTCTCCATGTGCCCTGCTGTCATGTGGCACAGGAGGGCCCTGCCTGGGATGGACAGCAGACAACGGCCCTGCGCACACACAAACACCCTCCCATAGGCTGGGGTTCTGGCCCCCCACAAGCTGAAGGGGCTTTGGCTTCCAGAGCAACAAGAAGCAGAGCCCCGGCAAAGCAGGCAGTCCCTGCTCACCCCGCTCACGTGGCTCCAGGAAGAGAATTCAGTAATTCACAATCTCCCATCTTCTTAAGCTCACCCATCCAGATCCGGTTGCCAGCCCTCTCAAGTTCAAGGACTCTGGGGAACCAGCTGGGGCCTGGGTAGTCATTCTTGTTCGAGGCAGTTGTGGCAGGTGGCTCTGGGCCCAGTCTGACCTATGAGATGACCCTGCCCTGAAGCTGCAGCAACCACAGTTATCTGTGGGGTGTGGCTTATTCCCTCCGACCCCCAAGACTCCAGGCCTGAAGCTGAGCCTACCCAAGACCCCGTATGTGGGGACCTCTGTGGTATCTAATGTGAGACCTCCTTGTAGGGGACCTTTGCTATAAACTGTGTGGATAAGAACCCCTTGAGATGGGGAAGAGGTTTGCAATGAAGGCACAAAAACTTCTGCTGTTTCTGGGCCCCAATTATGTCTTTAAATTGTGAGTCTGAACTTGGGGAAACTGCTTGGGTCTGGTCAAAGTTGACAGTTAACAGTTGGCTGAAGAGCCATCTAAGACCTGATTCTCTCAGAACTGAGAGTCAAGGAATCTGTCCCCAGAGAGGATTAAAAATTCCACCATCTGGGGGACCTCAGGACACCCCCACCCTAGGTGAGAGTCAGGGCATCAGTGCAGACCTGAGAGCTTGCTTCTCAAAATCTGGGGCCCAGACTGGCTCCAGCAGCATCACCTGGGAACTTGCCAAGAAACATATCCTCAGGCTCCACCCCAGGCCTCCTCAAACAGCAACTCTGGGTTTTAACAAGTGATCTGGGTTTATCAGCCTTCCAAGAGATTCTGGCCACGCTAAAGTTTGAGACTCACTGGCCCACCTTGCTCCTCAAAGGATGGCACCAGGACCAGTACTACCAGCATCATCGGACATACTGAATTAGAACCTGCATCTTAACAAGACCCCAAATGACCTGTGCGCATGTTCAAGTTTAAGACGTGCCAGCCCATTGTTCCTTTTCAGTTAAGGTGGGGAGCCCATACTCAGATGCTTCCAGGTGCCAAGCTAGGGTAGCAAAAAGTGAACCCAAGTCAGATCGAGCTGTTGGCTGCCATTTGGAACCATCGGCTCAGGCTGGCTAGCTCTTCTGATTACTCAAGAGAATCTGGAAACCCAGATGACAAAGTGAAATTTCCCAATTTAAAAATTACTGTGTGGGTCACTCAAAGTAAGAACTGTGGGGGTACGAGTTTGTAATCCCACCCACAGCCCTTAGGGCAGGAAAGATGCCTTATACTCAGTGCGAGGCTTTCTAGGCTATGAGAAGGGACTTGTCATAGCTGTGCTCGGTAAAAGGCACACACCAGAGACTCAAGAAGGACTAGATTGGAGGCTCCCAGACCCACTTGCAGAATGGAGTCCCCTGCAGTGGGTGCCTGGCTCCCACCCCCAGACATTCTGATTTACTGAGTCTGGAGTATGAGCTGAGCTAGTCCCAGGTGGTTTGAATATGCAGCGGAGTCTGGGAACCACCAGGCTAGAGAAGAGGTTGGCAAACTTTTTCAGTAAAGGGCCAGACAGCAATATTGTAGTCTCTGTCACAGCTACTAAGTGCTACCACTGTAGTGTGAAAGCAGCCGTAGATAATACCTAAATGACTGAGCCCCGATGAACAGGGAATTTTGAATTTCATATAATTTGCCTGTGTTGTAAAATAGTATTTTTCTCTTGATTTTTTCCTTTCAACTATGCCGAAACCATGCTTAGCTCACAGGCTACACAAAAACCTGGTGGACCAAATTCAGCCCTCAGGCCATAGTTTGCAGACCACTGGGCTAGCAAAATTAACTTGAGGACATGGAGGCCCAGATCACAGGCCACTTTCTCCTTCCTGGCATTTTCCTGCACAGTTTCCCCTACACAATCTCAGAAATATTAGCAGCACTTGATTATGAAAAAGTTATATTGATGAGGCCCAATTAAATATTGACTTGATCTGGCTCTGGACCAAAGGCTTCAGGTTGGATCCCGCATCCTCCATCCCCCTGGCAGGATTTTAGGTCCTGCTTTCTAACAGGTGACCCAGGGCCCCACCTCCCTGGCTGGCAATTTTGTTGACCCTTAGCATGTAGTGACTATTCACTATGCAGCAAGCACTGTGGTTAGTGCCTTACCCACATCGTCTCATTTCCTTCTCAGGGAAACTCTGCAAGCAGGAGAGAGCTAGCATACAGTATGCACACATGTATTAGCATATATTCATTTTTCAGTTGAGGAAACGGAAGCACAGAGACGTCAGGCGATTTGCCCAATGTCACACAGTAAGAGGCGGCAGAGCAAAATTGAAACCATGTCTGTCTAACTCCAGCCCTGCTCTCGTTACCACTTAGCTATATTGCCTTCTGATAATCTACATAAAGGCCAAATAGATAATCACCACCCGCACCAGTCACCACAATGCCCCAGCACAAGCCTTGGGCAACTGGACTCTTTACATCTTGATTGGCATCTGAAAGCCACTCAACCTTTTTCTGCCTTGAGCTGCAGCTGGAGCTGGAGTGCTTAAGATGACGCTATACCTTCTCCGTCAAGCCCTGGGCGGCTGTGCTGCAGATTGTGCATCGTACAGCTTACAACTCCAGGTGGCATCATTCATGATGAAGTCCGTGTGAAAGACAATGACGCCTCCGGAGTTGCCTGAGGCATGCAACACCCCCCATACCCCTCCCCAGCTATTTGCAGCAACCCTCCAGGCGGAAGGCAAGACCTTCAGGGCTGCCTGACAGGACTGACCTTTAGAGCCCACACTTAACTGCTGTTCAGAAGCAAATCATCAAAAAGGGAGAAAGGCCCAGAAGGAAATGCCAGTGTGCCCAGTGAGGGTCTGTCCGACAGCTTTGGAGGACTCTCTGGGCCAGGAGCAGGACGTTGGAACCTCCTCCATCCAGCCTAGAAAAGCATCTTGTTTCCTGATCTCTCTCAGACTAGACTGACAACAGCTCCGGCTCTAAACTCTCAGCTCTGCTCCAGGCAAAAGCTTCCCCCTCTCCTCCCACACCTGGCTCCTTGGAAAGAAATAAGGGCCCTTGAGTGATCTCTCCAGACCTGTCTCCAGGCTGGTCCTCCAGTGCTGGTTCTCACGCTGGGTGACACCTGCTTCTTGCAATCCAGGCCTGCTGGGAAGTCTCAACCAGATGCCCCAAGCTGTTCTCAACTGCTGCTCCCTTGCCAGAGTGTGTTCCTGTATTTGTTTTGCTTTTACGATTTGAGCCAGGCCCTGTGCCAGTGCTTCACAGGTTTTAGTTCATGTGACAATCACTGCAGCCCTTTGAGACAGACTGTGATCACCCTGTTTCACAGGCCTCTTGGGCTCAGAGAGGTTAGGTTAATTTCCACACACCTGGAAATAGAGCTAGGGATCAAATTTGGGTTTTTCAGACTTTAGGGCTTCAAATCTTAACGATTTTTTTGGTTTTTAGAGACAAAATCTTGCTCTGCCAGGCTGAAATGTAGTGGCACAATCATAGCTCATTGTATCCTCCAACTCCTGACAAGCCTTATGCCTTGGCCTCCCAAAGTACTGGGATAAAGGCATGAGCCTCCACACCTGGCCCTTAACCGTCTCCCTAGGACAGGCATCCTCAGACTTTTTAAACAGGGGGCCAATTCACTGTCCCTCAGACCTTTGGAAGGCCGGACTATAGTTTAAAACAAAAAACGATGAACAAATTCCTATGCACACTGCACATATCTTATTTTGAAGTAAAAAACAAAACGGGAACAAATACAATTCACACTGCTTCATGCGGCCCGCAGGCCGCAGTTTGAGGACGCCTGCTCTAGGAGATGGATGCATCACATCCTCCAGGTCTGTTTCCCTATCTATGGGCTGGGCCTTGCATCTGGGAGGCCATGCGGGTGACCATAATGCTGGTGGTGACGGTGGGGACGGGAGTGCTGTGATGATGATGGTGGTGGTGATGACTGACGTACTTAATAGGGTTGTTGTGTGCAGATTAAATGAGGAAACAGGCAAGTCATTGCTCTCCAGGCCTCTTCTGGGCTATCTGGGTTCCCCAGGTCCTAGACCTCAGAGTGGGTTCCACTGCATTGGGGTTTATGAAATAAACACCTTCCTCCTTAAACAGGAGGATGAAAGGCAAGAATCAGAGACAAGAAAAAGAAAGATGGCATTTTCTCCTTTGCTCTTTCTGTTTCCCACTATGTCTCCATTTCCTGCCAACCTCTGAAATCTAGCTTTGCTCTTCCAGGAGGGCCCAGGCCACGTGTTTCCTGTTTGGTGTCAGATCAGGCTGGCAGAGAAGCCTGGCCTCCCTGGGCTTCCTCAGCACCCTGCAAGGCCACACTGGTAGGAGGCAGCCAGGTCTCCAGGGAGATTTGGAGGACGAGAATATGGTGCCTCAGAGTCACATCCTCTTGCAAGCTGGGCACTCCCTGGCCCTCTTTTGGGGGGCAGATTAGAATCTTCGCACACACAGTAACCTGGGTGATTCCCGGCAGAGTGAAAAGCTGAAACCTTACTCTCGGCTGCAGGTGAACCAAAGCCTTCGAGAGCCAAGTCACAGAGAAAAAATTTTCACTCCTCCTCCACTTACCTCTCAGATGACACCAGGAACTGAGGAGAGGCAGGGTGGGGTGAGCAGAGTAGATTCTGTAGTCAAACTGTTGGGCTTGAATCTACCATTTGCTAGCTCTGTGTGACCTTGGGCAAGTTATTTAACCTCTCTGAGCCTGTTTTCTTATCTGCAAAATGCAGAATCTGTGAATCATCTGTTTCACTGGGCTGTTGTAAGGACACAAGGAAATCATGGTGCAAGAAAGTTTAGTTTCTCCATGTGGAAAACATGGGATAATAATTGTACCTCTGGTAGCTGAAAGATTACAGTGAAATAATGCACATACCTGGCAGGTAATATATACTTCCAAATGCTGTCTATTTTATTATTATGACTATAGGACCCCATCAGCATTTATTTGACAAATCATAATATGTGTCAAAAGAGACACTGCGGCTAGTTCATCCCTGCAAACAAAACAACAGGGTTCCCAGATAAGGTGGCTGCATCTCCTCCAGTGAATGAGATGCTTTTCAGAGAGTTCTTCAGGGTGGGGTTTTTGGCCAACTAGATCGTAAGATCTGACAAGAACACAGCCCTGCTCATCTCAGACCCAGCCCCTTTGGGAATTCAGAATTGGGGTGAGGCTGGGGAGAGGATCGTAAGGTGGGAGTCTGAGGGGTCTCCTGAGGACTGAGAAATGTGGTTGATCACCACTGTATTTTTAATGTCTAGTCCAATGCGAGACCACATCCATCATCGTTCATTCATTTGATAAACATTCGTTGAGCACCTCGTGGGAGCTCATGTTATAGCACTAAATATTCGCTGAATAAATGAATAAATTGCAAAGGCAAAATGCTTTGCTTTGGGGAAAGAGGCTTCTTCTCTCCTCCACCAAATACCCAGCCTCCCTCCATACCTGTGCACCCCTCACCTCGGGTTCTGCCTTCTAGAAGCAGCAGGCCCTCAACCTTTGGCTGGGTCGGCCACTTCTTTGCCACCTATGCAAGGGATCGGACTCACACACTCAGGCCCTGATTCTGATCTTTCAACTTTCCCTAAACTCTATAGATAAAGATGTTTCTGGCTTTTCCGCTCAGACCTCTCCCCCCCCATGGCCCTGCCCTCACTCCTTCTCTAAGCAGAGCAAGAACAGCACAGGGAGCAATGCGGCATTTCTGGTTGATCCGAGTAGTAACCAGACTGCAGCCCATGATTGGGGGCCAGGCAGCCATGAGCTGAACATGAGAGCGTGGTCCACAGGGCCCTTCCCTGCCTCTCTCCGTGTTAATAGATAATATTATCCTGGAGGCAGGTGAGGGGTGGGACTCAGAGGTTGCTAAACCCCAACTCCAGCTTATCCCACTCCCAAACTCTTAACTATTAAACTGCCTGAGGTAGAATTAAGAAGTCTGGGAGAGTTTAACACCTAAACTTCAGCCTTAACGCTTTAAGGACAGAATCAGCTCCTGGAGCAGCCTAGGGTAAACTAGGACTCCCCTGAGCCCTTCTGGGGAGTGGCATAATGAAGGCCCTCCTCCTCCTCCTTAGGGACACCTGCCCCTACCTCACCCTCTGAATGCAACTGGGAGGCGGGAGGAGAGCAGGGCTTTCCACCAGGACCAGCCATGGCTGTTTCTTGTGGTTTGGATTTCTCTCTTCTTTACCTCCTTTCTGTGCACCCCCAGCCCCATTAATAAGCACTTACCAAGTGCCAGGCATGTTGCTAAACCATGTTGCACACACCATCCCCCAATCTCTAAAACCATCCTTCAAAGGCTGCCTTAAAGTCCACGGCCTCAGCCCTCAAAGGTTCTTGTCTCTCCCAACCTGACATGGCAAGCCTCTATCCAGCTCCTTCTCCCTGGGGTGCAAACTTTGTCCCCAAGAAGGGACAAAGGTGATCCCTCCTGGGGCAAGGGTAGGGTAGGGACTGGTGCCTTTCAACCAGGATTCAAAGCCTTAAGCTAAATCAGAGAGTCAACAACCTCTGCACACAGACAAAGGTGAGACACCCACAGAGGAATTTCAAGAATCAGCGGCCAGGTGAGCAGGAGCTAGTTTGGGGAGGTTACAAGCCAGTCACTGCTGAAGGTTCTGGGTTGAGTTGAATCAGGAGTAGCTCTTGAGAGAGGGTGAAGCAGACTGCTCAGACCTCAGGCCTCCTTCCAGACCATAGCTTGAGAATGAGCTCCCCAGCCTGTGGAGGTGAAGCAAGGCTGCCTCGATTTGTCCCTGGAGGTCTATTAGGAAAGGGTCATGCTTGCCAAAGGGCCACTCGCTCCCCAATCCTCAAGACCCTTCTAGTCAGAGAGGCACCAGGGAGGAGAAAGTTAGGGTTGAACCTGGGTTCTGTTACTGCTGTGTGGCCCCTTGGCAGGTCTCTGAGCCTCTCTGAGCCTCAGTGACTTACAACCCCACCTCCATCAGCTGGGCACCCCAAGTCACTCTCAGTAAACACACCCCAGGGAACTCTTACCCACGACTATATTTTGGCTAGGACCCTGTTTCCTTCATGTAAAAAATAAACTGTCCTTTTGAAAACAAAAAGCCAAAAGACTTTCAGGCTTATTTCAAGTTTATTTACTTAACACACATTTTTTTCTGTGGGCTGGACACTGTTCAAAGCATTTGACACATTTGGTCCTCATAACGTCTTTACTCAGGTGAGAATTCTTACCATCTTCTCTTCACAGACTAGAAAACTGAAGCACAGAGGCGGGGCACAATTATCAGAGGAACTTTATCTAACAAATGGAATCGGTGTAATCTAATTCTTTGTACCCTCAATGAATTCCAAATAATAAAAAAAATTTTTTTTTCATATAAAAAGAAAACAACAAAACCCAAGCACAGAGAGAGGTTAAGTGACTTGCCTGATGTCACATAGCAGAACCAGGATTCAAGTATCTGTGGGTGAGCAGTCCTCACCTAAAGAATTATTGAATCTTTTGTGTATGTCCATCAGCCAGAAAGATTTTGTTTGAATCTACATTTTGCAATTTACATTATGGAAACATTATTTATAATTTTGCAAATACAAAATGATACAAAAATCCAGACTTGAGGCTTTTACAAACACCCTAGGTATCTGCTTATGTTAGTATTTGGTCCAATTTTTGATTCCAAACTCCATACTTTCCTAATCCTGACCTTTGAAGATAGTCTCAGGCATACAGGGAGAGCACTTTATTTGGATAAAGTATTTTAATACTTCTGGGATTCCTGGGAGGTCAGTACACTTTGACAGCCCCATTTTATAGATGGGAAAACTGAGGCTGAAAGGGATAGAGTCACTTGATCAAGTATCCACAGTTGAGCAGTGGTAGAACCAAAGACTAGAACCCAACCAATCTGATGTCAAAACTCCTACCTTTTCATTTTTTGTTTCATCCCTGAATTTTTTTGCTGGCATGATATACAACACCAGATTTATTATTCTAACCATTTTTAAGCATACAATTCAGTGGCATTAGGAATAGTCACTAGTCAACAAACATATAAAAAAATGCTCATCTCTAATCATTAGAGAAATGCAAATCAAAACCACTCTGAGATATCACCTAACCCCACTGAGAATAGCCCACATCACAAATTCCCCAAGCTGCAGATGTTGGCACGGATGTGGAGAGAAGGGAACACTTTTACACTGCTGGTAGGATTGCAAACTAATACAACCTCTGTGGAAAGAAGTATGGAGAATCCTCAAAGAGCTAAAAGTAAATCTTCCATTTGATCCTGCAATTCCATTACTAGGTATCTACCCAGAAGAATAAAATCATTTTACCATAAGGACATTTGCACTAGAATGTTCATTACAGGTCAATTCACAATTGTCAAGATGTGTAATCAACCCAAATGCCCATCAACTCATGAATGGATTAATAAAATGTGGTACATGTATACCATGGAATACTATTCAGCCATAAAAAGATGGAGACTTTACATCTTTTGTATTAATCTAGATGGAGTTGAAGAACATTCTTCTTAGTAAAGTATCACAAGAATGGAAAATCAAGTATCCAATGTATGCAATACTAATATGAATCCAGTAGATAGACAACTGTGCACCCACAGGAGAGAAAAACACAATTAAATGGGCGGGAAGGGACAGGAGAGGAGAGAAGGGGGTTGGTGCGCTCCCACCTAACGTGCACACTGTCAGGGTATATAGCACACCCCTGAGTAAAGGCCTCAACTCTAACATGAACATCACCTAACAAACACAAACAACATAACCTAATCATTTGTACGCTCATATTAATCTGAAATAAAAAATATATTAAAAAGAGAATTCACAATGTCATGCAATCATCACTACTATCCATTTCCAGAACATTTCCATCATCCCAAACATGACAAAACTTTGTACCCATTAAGCAACAGCCCCCCCTTTCCCCTCTCCACCCCCCAGCCTCTGTGACTTCTATTCTAGTCTTTCTGTCTCTGTGAATTGGCCTATTCTGGGTACTTTGTATAAGTGGGATCATACAATATTTGTCCCTTTGTGATCAAAGGCCCTACTTAAAAAAAAAAAAAAACTAATTCATTTTTTTATCTGAAAACAATATAAAATTTGAGTGATGTCAAAGGAAATGCCCCCTATTTCTAAGGTCATGTTTCTTTTAAATAAGTAAAAGGTATGTGTGGCTAAAATTTATTAGTATAATGTAATAAATGTACAGGGCAAAAAAGTTCTAAAGAGTACCAAGTTGCAGATAATGAAGAAAAGTCTTCTTCCCATCTAAGAGCCCTCGTTTCACCTCTGTGAGGGCAACTATCACCAGCTTCCAGTGTGTTCTCCAGATTTTAATGTGCATAAACATATACATATATCAGCACATCTTGTCCCTTGTAAACACATGTGCACACACATGGATGGTAGCATACTATACACTGTTCTGTACCCTGCATTGTGCTTTTAACAACACAACTAGGAGACAGTCTCACATCCATTTATAAAAAGCTAATGTTTGCTTTGATTTTTTTTTTTTTTTTTTGAAATGGAGTCTCACTCTGCTGTCCAGGCTTGAGTGCCATGGCCTCAAGCCTAGCTCACGGCAACCTCAAATTCCCAGGCTCAAGCAATCCTCCTGCCTCAGCCTCCCAAGTAGCTGGGACTACAGGTTCCTGCCACTTTGCTTGGCTAATTTTTTTCTTTCTATTGTTAGCAGAGATGAGGTCTTGTTCTTGCTCAGGCTGGTCTTGAACTCTTGGGCTCAAGTGATCCTCCTGCCTCAGCCTCCCAGACTGCAGGGGTTATAAGTGTGAGCCACTGTGCCCAGCCTACCGTTTGCTTTCTAATGGCCGTGTCATATTCTCTCATGTGGCTGTTCCAACATTTACAGTACTTAGTTCCATTCTGATGGACATTTTAGATAGTTCCAGTCATTTGTTCTTACCCATAGAACATATCCTTGTTCTAATGTTGTGCCCGGTGCAAGGACATCCACTGGGTGAATTCCTAGAGGTGAAATGGTTGATTTGTAGGCTATGTGCATCTCCAATATTGACATGTTTGCCTAGCTCTCACCTAGAGCCTACACTGATTTGCACATTCATCTGCAGAATTTGAGTTTGAGAGCCTTGATTCTTCACATTTTCATGCACACTGAGTGGATGACCAGTTGAAACAGGATCATTGTGGCTTTCTTACACATTTCTTTTTCTCCCTTTCTTTCTTTTCCTTTCTTTTTCTTTTGGGGGGTGCAGCTGAGAATCTTTTCATCTGTTGGAATCCAATTTGTAGCTCTTTTCTTGTGATCAGCCAAGTCACATTCTTTGCTCTAGTCTTTTTCTTTTCTGAACGGGGTATTTGGTCTTTGATTTGCAGCACCATTTATCCATGAAATTAACTCTTAATAACTGGCATAACTGTGGCAAATATTTTTTTTAATTCGAAGGGCCTGGGTTTATGGGATTTTTTTTTGTTGTTGTTTGTTCTTGATCACACAGAACATACTGGCTTCTGTGCAGGCAGATGATGGGCTGTTCTCCATCCTTACTGCTCCCAGCGTTTCCAGGAGGGTGTGCAGAGAGGAGAGGTTGCCAGCTTCTTGACTGGTGATCCTCAGCAGGATGTAACCATCCCCAACTTGGGCTTTTATCTTTGCCACTTGACCTGGGGCCTCCTTAAGGGTCCTCCTGCAGAGTTGTGGGGTCATTTCCCCCTGCTCAGGACTTGTGCCTGGACACACATTCTCACAGTGGTCAGAGGAGACCCTACGGAGGCACGTGGGCACAGAAGGACCTCTAAGAACAGGCTTTATATAAGGTGATGGTGGGGTAGAAAGCAGGTCCTCAGATGCCTGGGGCATTCCTCACTAGGAAACAGCTCCTCTAGAAGTCTAATTTTGCCCCAGGCCCTCAAGGTAAGCAGACTGGAAGTTGTAAGACTAGGGAGGAGAGCAAGTTTGAAAGAATAATAATTCCAGGAACTCCACTAGGCCCCTCAGTGACTTTCCTATCTGTAAAGGAATTGTTCCTTCCAGGCTCTAGGGCTGAGAGGAACATACCTTTGTCTTATTATAAACTGAATCACTGGAAGGGCTTGTTAAAATACAGATTTTTGGGCCCCACTCCCAGAGTCTCTGATGCAGGAAGTTGGGCTGGGTGTGAGAATTTTCTTTTTCTTTTCTTTTCCTTTCCTTCCCCCGCCCCCCTTTTTATTTTTATTTATTTATTTATTTATTTATTTTTTAAATTTTTTAAATTTTTTTAAGACAAAGTCTTGCTCTGTCCTTGCCCAGGCTAGACTGCATAGCCCATTGCCTCAAATATCTGGGCTCATGCAATCCTCCTGCCTCAGCCTCCTGCATAGCTGGCACTACAGGTGCCTTCCATGATGCCCAGCTGATTTTTCTGTTTTTAGCAGAGACGGGGTCTTGTTCTTGCTCAGATTGGTTTCCTGGCTTTATGCAATCCTTTGCCTTGGCTTCCCAGAGTGATAGGATTATAGGTGTAAGCCACTGCTCCCAGCTGAGAAGCCACATTTCTTTTTTTTTTTAATTTTATTTATTTTTTTTATTGTTAAATCATAGCTGTGTACACTAGTGCAATCACTTGTACCCATTCTAACATGAACCATAGATGGAGAAGCCATATTTCTAACAAGCTCCACGTGGTGATGCTCCATGCTGCTGGTCCAAGGACTACACTCTGAGATCCACTGGCCTTGGTCACTCCTTGGGCTCTCCCATCTAAGGCTGGGCAGGTGAGTGGGTCTGGGCAAGAGAGCTGGGGGAACACAGGCCTCACTACAGTTCAAATAACAATAGCAGATGCTGTGGGCCAGGTCCTATGATCAGGGCTGTGCATTTGTTCTCTCATCTAACCCTCCTAACACATCTAGGCAGTGGATCTTATAAATACTATTTCCACTTTACAATGAGAAAACGAAGGCTCAGAGAGGATACACTGGCATTAAATAAGAGATCTGGTGTCTGCTCCCAGTTCTACCACTGACCCATTATAAGATTTTGGGCAGGTGGCTTACACATCTTGAGCCTATGTCTCTTTCATTGGTGAAATGGCGATCACAAAACCTGATTGTTGGGTAATTACAGGGGAGGTGATTATAAGAGCATCTGAACACAGTAGTTACCCAAGAAATGCTCACCTTTATTCTTGCCTCAAGCCCCATCATGGCTTCAAGTTCATTTTGTCTTCCCAGAGTCATCTTCCTGCCATTTTTTCTATTCATCTTATTGCTAAGTGACATCAGACTATATCACTTCCTAAACAAACTTGCTTGGTCATGACTCCAGGCTTTTGTAAGGTTGTTTCCTCTGTGGAATGCCTTTCTCACCCACTGCTTCAAAAGAACTCCTGTTTATCCTTCAAAACCCACCTTGTAATTCCCCTTCTTTGTATCCTTCCTTGAAATGTTGTTCATTTCCTGTTCTTAAGCAGAAAATGTATCTAGGATTACAGCATCTTGTTTGAAGAAGGAGCTTAAAGTGTTACTTTCCTTCTTTCCTCTCCCCCCTCCACCTATGTTTTCATAGCATTTTATATGGAGTACAAAAGCACTGTTACCGGGACAGGCAGGCAGTTAACACCACCATTATCAACATCACCATCACCAATACTCAGCTAGTGTTTATTGTGATCTAGGAGCTGTTCTAAGAGTCAACACATGTTGACTCATTTAATGTCTAAATCACCCTTTGAAGGTTTTACAGACCCCTATTTTACACATAAGGAAATGAAGTCACAAAGACACTCAACACTTTGCATGAAACTGTTCCACTAATCCACGGCACAGCTAGGAGATAGATACTGGCCCAGCAGCCTGTTGTTAACTTTTGTATTACGTTGCTCTTTGTAACTGAGGGCTGAGCCAGGTGAAGACTGTGGTGTCCTGCAGGGTGCCTTCCCTGTCTGAAGGGGCAGTTGAATGTTGGGCCTGGAGTTGCCAACTTTTCTGATTTTTCAAGAGGATCCACAAATACAATGTTTCCCATGACATCTCCCACTTTTTATAATCTTGAGGATAATCTTAAATAGTAAAAAGCATGGGCTTCACAAAAGCTGCCTGTAGCCCTTTTTTGTGACTTCTGCAGCCTCTTGTATTCGAAAGGTGGGCACCTCAGCTCTCTTCATTTCTGTGACATGGTTCAGGACCATGTACACAGTAGGCCCTTTGTAAGCGCTGTGACACTTCCATAGAGAGTTGAGCTTGGCTCCCAACAAGCAGAAATCTCATCTTTGGCTCTCACCCAGTGTTCAGGATGTTCTGGTTTGCATTTGGGGTGTGGAAAAAGTCCCAAATGGTGGATCTGAGCACCCCCACCCCAGGGCCATCTCGGTGTGTCCCCTGTCCAGGACAAGACTTCTGCTTACTGATGACGATTCCCAAGTGTTTTATTTGCATCACCCCACTGATACATATTTGTGTCACCCCACTGAGACACTCAACAGTTTGGAGATGTTGCCATTCTCATCATGCTCACTTTACTTGTAGCTCAGAGAAAGGAAGGGAACTTCTAGAGTTAGGCAGTGCTGAAGTTGAGATTATAATACAAACATCTCTGATTCTGTTGGTTCATCAACCTGGCTGATATCAGGGCATTCCACCAAACTTGTGATGGTTCTGTCCACGTTCCAGGGCAAACACATTCTCCTTATGCCACAACCTGGATAATTATAGGACCCTGGACACTCCAGTCTGTCAGCCTATGGTTCCTAAGTCCTTCTGTCTCCTATTGGAGGGCAGGGTGGCACTGCAGGCCACCTAGAGAGAACCCCTGGAGCTGGTCCATGATGAGACCTTTGCCCACGGGGATGGACAGGCAAGGCCCACAGGGTTCAGTGGGGATTGCAGCTAGAGGAAGTGCAATGTTTGTTCTTGGTCACAGACAGACAGAATAGAGGTGTGCCTACACCCCTCTGTGTGTGTGTTAGGACAAAGAACAGGAAATTGAACTTAACCCAGGGATATCAATTTATAGGAGAGGCTGAAATATAAACCAGTCCAAAATTTTTTGTCACTGAAAATGTTCAATACCCATGGTGGAAAACTATGCCACAATTTAAGTGAGTAAGCTAGATTTATATGCAGGAACACAAATAACTCTCAAATAAATAACAGGATAACAATCAAATGATAAATTGCTATGTAACTATATCAAGTTGCAGAATGATATAGATGGATGGTAGCACTTCTATAAACTATCTGCCACCACATTACTAAATATTTTTACATATTTTCTATGAGTACATATATACGACTGCACGGGTATGGGGAAAGGACTGAAAGGAACACCCCCAATTACGAAGATGGTTACCTTTGGGAGGCAAGAGGGCAGGGGTTGGAAGGTGATAGAGGGGGGAGAGTGGATCCCTGGATTCCTTGTGGAATTACCCAGTTCAGTGGGTAGCAGGTTGGGTCACTCATAGATGTTCAGGGAGTGTTCAGGCAGGTCCTGGGTGGACTCTGAATGCAGGGCCACCAGGGACAATTGCCAGCCTTGGCTGTTCTGCCCCCACTCCCTGGTGGAGGCAGGGTGAGGCATTATTGTGTCCCCTCTCTAAACCCTGTGCCTCAGTTTCTCCACCAACACTAGTGTGGGGAGGTCCTTGCTCTATATCCCACACTCTTTGGGTCCCCTACCCACCCCCAGCACACTTAACCAACATGATACTAACGCTGCAGAAACCCCAGAAGGATAAACTGCGGGGGTCCGGATCTGGCCTCCTCTCCAGCACCCCCACCCCGCCCCACCGAGGGGACATTTAGAGAGAATAAGCTCACGTTCCCCGGAGGAGGCGGGCTGACAGAGGTAAGCTCTGCGGTCAGACTGCCTGCGTTCAAATCTGGATTCAGCAACTTGCCGCCGCGATCTAGGGAAGTTTCGTCCTCAGCCCAGCGCACAGGGATGCTGTGTGGGTGTAGCACCCTGAACGTCGCACGCCCGCACAAGTTTCGGGGCTGTCACCTCTCGAACTACAATGCGCCCCGCCCCTCGGTGCGAGGACTCCGCAGCCCTGTCCACAGACCCGGACCCCCGCGGACCCTCGCCCAGCGCCCGCGCCGCTCACCCGGGGCTTCCCTCCCTGCTCCCGGGTTCAGCCCTCGGCCCGGGTCCAGGGAGCCTCGGGCAGGCACCCAAGCGCCCTCGGGTGGGAAACTGAGGCCCAGAGAGCAGAGCGCTCCCCCGGGGCGGGCCGGGGGCGCCGTCGTACCTGCTCAGGCGACGATCGGAGACCGCCAGGGTGCGCGCTGCCAGCGGCGACTGCGGCGGAGGCGGTGGCAGCTCCGGAAGGCGGCGGCAGCAAGTGGAGGCGGCGGCGGGACAGCCGGCGAGCGCGGTCGGACCGCGGGGGAGGGAGCAGGCGCAGGGCGGGGAAGCCCCGGGAGCGCCCGGGGCGGAGCTTGCGGCGCGGCCACCGCACAGCCCGGCTGCCCCCGCCACTCCCCTCCGCTCCCGACCCGCTCCAGCCGGCGCCCTCACTGGTGCCCCCACGCGCACACAGGACATCTCCCTCCGTTCTTCGGGACACCTGTAATTCCCAAAGCGCCACAAATATACCGCATAGACCCCTCGTCCGCGTTGTCCCACACCCAGACACACTGTCCCTTTCCTCCCCCCACCCGACGTAGATCGCGGGCCACATGTGTGAACACTCCGTCCTTCCACACGCGCTTACCTGTCCCTCTCACGTCGGCGGAACGCATCACACACACCCCGCCGGCACCATTTGGCGCGCTGTGGATTTTAGCGAGGCCTGGGCAGCCGATTTCCCCGGAAAGTCCCCGCGACCCGCCCCCACCTCTGAATCAGCCCACCCCTGCTTTCCCAGTGACCTGCTCCTTCCCTGGGTCTCAGCTGCCCTCTCCAAGGTCACTTCCAGATCCCAGTCAACCTCTGTAGGCCCGACCTTTGCATTAGACATTCAAACTTTCTAATTTGGGGGCCTCTGGTTCCACCCAGGGGGGTCCATCCTCAGAGCACGGCCATTTCTCTCTAATCTTCCATTCTTTCCTTAACTTCCATTCCAATATTCTCTTCCCCTCAGGTTAAGCTTCTGCTATCATTTCAGGCATTTTTCTGGCTAATATTCTTAACACTTCGTTTCCTGCATGCTCCTCCACAGGTCGTCTTAATACAGGATTTCTCAACGTCTTGGGTCTCAGGAATCTTTTGCACTTCTAAAAATGATTGAAGACCTTGGCGAGCTTTTGTTTATGTGGATTATAGCTATTGATACTTTCCATAGGAGAAATTAAAACCTAAACTTGAAAAATATTTACTAATTCATTACATGGTAAGAATATTAAACCCACAGCATGTTCACATAAATTAATTGCTTTTGTGAAAAACACTTTCTGGGAAGTGGGAAGAAGGACGCTGTTTAGCATTTACTGCAAATCTCTTTAATGGCCAGCTTAATGAAAGGTAGATAGATTCTCCTATCTGCTTCTGCATTCTGTGGGATGCAATATGCAGTTTTAGTTGAAATAATGAATGAAAATCCAACTTCAGATAATTTGTTCCCCCATTGCTTTTGCACTTTCAGTGCAAATGTCAACATAATAAAAAGGGCAAATAACATTTTTAGTATTATCATCAAAATTATTGGGACCTCCCAGGAGTCTATGGATCACACTTGGAAAACCACTGCTGCCCTAATATATTCAGTTGTGACCATATACAATTGTTGATATTTGACTATTATTGGCCTGCAAAAATAGCAATTTTATATGGTTCAACCCAACACCTGTTAGTTCTGAGGTTTCCCCTTTTGGGTTACACAGCATTTTTCCAGCAGGTCCTGTTGTTGGACACATTCAGATGACTTCCCTGCAGAAGGACTAGGTTGCTGTGATCAGCTTGTGCAACTGATGTCCTATTTTTGTGTCATGATTTCCAATGTGTGGAAGTTGGAGTTTTGGAATTCTAGGAACTCCAAACTGGTGATGTTAGGCTGACAAATTTTAGGGCACTGTAAAAAAAGAGTGTTGTGTACCCATGTTTGGCTTGGCTTCCTGAAGAGTAAAACAGCTTCTTTCCTTTTTTTGTTAGGGACTCTAGTCTGAAGGCATCAGAGAGTGTCCACATGGACCTTAACTGGCTGTTTAGAGCTATGGATCATTTAGCCAAATTAAAGAAAATCTTTTTCTAGATAAAGATATGTTGACTTATACTGAAGTCAGATGAATTCAGGTCTGAATGGATTTATGACTCATTTGAGAGGTCTCTAAGCATGCCCCCCAGCCCATGTTCTATCGACTATTTTATACTATTGTGAAAAAATAGTCCTGCTTTCTTTATTCAAATTAGTGCAATCCCAGAATGAGATATGAAAGGAGATTCAAGATCAGCTAAGCCAGCTCTGGTGATCAGAGGTAAGTAGATGATGAAGACATATTGCCCATTATAATAATAATTTAAACCAGTGATTTTCAACTGGTGTTGTTATACCTGAAGCGGGTGGAATAGAGAAACGGCCAGCACACTGAGTCCAAATTAAGCAAGGGTCCTTTATTGATAGGCTGGACTGAGAGCAGATTCACACCTCAAAGCTTCTTGCCCTAGAAGCAGGGGTAGAAACCTTTTATAAGGGGCTTTTGGTAAGAAAGGGGGAGTCCTTAATACAAGCTGAATTTCACAACTGCCAACACCTGATAAGGAGAGAGCTTACAAGGAGGAGCTGGGGTTTTACAGGATTTTACAGTTATTATTAAACTCTTTCAACTGAGCTTCCTGTTTAAAGGGGGAGTGTTGAAAACCATTAGCAAGATGGAATTAGGGCTAACAGTGTGCCTCAGAACATTGGTGTGCCATGAGAAGATCTTAGGTGTACTGTAAAACTTTTTAAAGATTATTAATTAAATTATTTTTGAAAGGAGTTGAAAGCACAGTAAGCATTTTTTACTGTTTTTTTTTTAAATTATAGATAAAAATATGCACCATAGATGTGGCCCGACCCATTACCCTCCCTTTTTTACTGTTTTTTGATCAACATATTTTATTATTATTATTATTATTATTTTTTGAGACAGAGTCTCTCAGTTTTCCTTGGTAGAGTGCCATGGCATCATAGCTCACAGCAACCTTAAACGCTTGGGTTCTAGAGATCCTCTTGCTGGGACTACAGGTTTCTGCCACAAGGCCTGGCTAGTTTTTCTATTTTTAGTAGAGATGGGGTCTCCATCTTGCTCAGGCTGGTCTTGAACTCCTAAGCTTAAGCAATCCTCTGCCTCAGCCTCCCAGAGTGCTAGGATTATAAGCATGAGCCACTGCACCTGGCTGATCAACATAATTTAAGTGTGCCTCAGAAATTTAACTATAGGTTCATGTGTGCCGTGAGATAAAAATGGTTGAAAAACACTGATTTAAACAATACTTTGCAAGAAGATAAGGTAAATATTATTTCTTTTTAGGAGTTGGGGGAAACCAAGCATCTATTCATTCTACTTTAGGTAACTGTACATGATTTAGCTCTGGGGTCACCACTCCTTTTTCAACCACTAGCCTATACTTTGAACTTGGGGATATTGATTTCATTAAGGGTCGCTCAGGCCTAGCAATCAGAACATTGTATTCCCCTTGGAGTAGTGATTTGTTCATGGGAGGGAACATGACCCAAGCCAAGTTACCCATGGTCAGGTAACCTGACCTGAGCTCTCAGGGAGTTCTGCTGGCTTGGGAGCTGTTCAGATGGGGAACTAATTATACCTGGGAGACGCTATATAAGAATGGAAGCCACCCATAAAGATGACAAAGAGGAACTACGTCCTGATACCATCATTTGACCCACTTAACGCTATCTCTGAAGTTAGCTCTACCCTCTGGTCATTGCAGGTAAGTGAAGTCACAGGTTTCCTTTTTGCTACACCATCTTGAGTTTTCTGTTGCTTACAACCAAAAGACACCTAGCTGATTCTGATGAAAATTTTATCCACACTGTAAAAGAAGGAAGTCAGGAGGGACAGCTAAAGCATCTATTTACAGAATGTTGACAGACTGGAATGTCTGGCCCCAAACTAAGAATATAAACAACAAGCACAAACATAAAGTCCAACAATTAGGCTCAGGCCGGCATAAAGGGCGGCCCTGGCTGACGTCATCTGCTACTCCCTGAGGTAGAGAATCAGGGGCTTCTCAGACGTGCAGCGCCACCTGTGGTTCAGGAGGCCCTAGGCACTGGGTCTCTGGCTCCCTCTGCAGAATCCTCACTTTCTGATCAAAGTCTCCTTCCCTAGGCCACAGCAAGCTCCCAGCCTCTGACCACACACACCAGCTGACTCTGTGCATGTCCTTTTGTTACCCCTTTCTCTTCCCAGCCCTTTGCTCATCCCCCCATCACTACTACTACTACTACTACTACTACTACTACTACTGAGTTGTGGTACTACTTGCTAAGTCGCCTTTAACCTCCAAACAATCATAAGAGGTAGTTTTAATTTTTGTTCCTGTTTTTCAGAAAGAGAAACAGACCTTGAGATGTCAAGGAGCTTGCCCAAATAGGGCAAAGCCCAAAGAACACAACCAAAGTCCATATTCTGAAATCTGTTGCTGAACTGCAGGAGCCCTGAGCCCTGGAGTGGGGTGGGGGTGGGGAGATGGGGTCAATCCTATTTTCAAATGTGTTTTGTCGGATCTTCTAGTATTTTTTAAATTTGGGGACCAATATTAAAAAATCAAGAAATATCATAGAAAAGTCGATTTCTGGATTCTTTGGAAAAATAAGCAGACAGGAGATCTGATGACATGGGGCTTCTATTCCTGCTTGGACTCTGAGAGTCCTGAGTTCTCTGGGTCCCCATGGTCCCTACGGTCCTCACTCCCTCCTCCCCCACCCAGTATCCTCATGCCCAGTCTGTGCACCTTGTTTCTGCTCTGTGGGCATTTGAGTGTGGGTCCTCTGCTTCCAGCACATCTGGGTCACCTCTGCTTGACTTTTCCCGTAGCTGGAATGTCAGCTGGGAAAGCCTTCTGCTCCTGCCAAACCTGACAGTTTTCACGCTGCTGCCAGAAATGCGACCACAGAGTCCCAGCTCACACAGGGCAGAGCCAGGCTGGCGCTTAGGACTTGCCCGGCCACTCAGAGCACATACCTTTCTATTTTTCTCTTCCAACTTGCCCAGGTGAAAAATATAATCAGTTTCTGGGGCCTTGACCTAGGAAAGAGGAGGATCTGGGAACCAACTTTGCAACTTTGCCATGGAGTTGCATTTCAGTTGCATCTGGAAACCTTGAGAAAGGTTAGACTTTAAAAGGCCCCAACACTATACTATGCTGAGAACTTCCGAAGCATAGGGGGAGGGTGACATGAATGATAGTATATACCGTGTTGTTTTCCAATGACTGAATACTCTCGAGCAGTGAAAAAGAATAAAATAGGACCCAAGTGGACCAAAGTGGAAAGGTCCATGAAAGATACATTTCATTCATACAACAGATTTTTTTTTTTCTGTTTTTGGCTGGGGCCGGGTTTGAACCCACCAACTCCGGTATGGGGCCAGTGCCCTACTTCTTTGAGCCACAGGCACTGCCCATCAACAGATTTTACTGAGTACCTATTATGTGTTCAGGCACTAGAGATACACTAGTAAGCAAGTCAAAAATTCCAGTCCTTGTGGAGCTTGCGTTCTAGTGAGGGACGACAGACAGTAAGGAAGGAAAAGACACAAATGAGTAAGATAAAGAATCTTCTAGGTGGTAATAAATGCTATGGAGAAACACAAAGGCAGGCTAAAGGCGATGGATGAAGGTTGAATTTTAAATAGGGTAATCAGAGAAAGAGACCCAGGTGCAAGGATGTAAAGGGGTGAGGAAGCCACTGAGGGAATAATGTTCCAGGCTTCAGGAAGAGCAAGTGCAAAGGCCCTGTGGTGAGGAGTAGTCAGGACACCAGTGTGTCGAGAGAGGAAGAGGACAAAAAAAGAGAGTAAGAGGTGGGTTCAGTGGGATAATGGGGATGAGAACAATACTTGGGGAATAGCCTTGTATGTGGGTCATTACAAAAGTTTTGAGATACATGAAAACTAAGAAATGTAAAATCTACGAGGATGGAAACAAAAGAAGCCCTCCCAGCAACACCCATAAGCTGAGCAAGTTGAAACTTGCACAGGTGAATCAGAAAGGACACTGCTGACTGTGTTTCTTGAAAGTGAAATAATAAACCATAACACAGTCTGTCACAAACTTTTGCAGTGACCCATGTAGGTCAGTGTAGGGACTCTGGTCTTGAGGTGGAGTGAGGTAAGAGCCTTTAGAAAGTTTGTGATGATGGGCTGGGTGTGATGACTCATGCCTATAATCCTAGCATTCTGGGAGACCAAGACAGGTGGATCGCTTGAGCTCAGGAGTTTGAGACCAGCCTGAGCAAGAGTGAGGCTGTCTCTACTAAAAATAGAAAAACTAGCCAGTTGTTGTGTCAGGTGCCTGTAGTCCCAGCTACTTGGGAGGCTGAGGCAGGAGAACCATCTGAATCCAGGAGTTTGAGTTGCTGTGAGCTATGATGCTAGAGCACTCTAGCCTGGGGGCAACGGAGTGAGTTTCTGTCTCAAAAAAAGAAAGTTTGGGATGATGTAAGCCAACTAGAAAATTTTTAGTGTATGTTTTTATTGTACTTTATTGTATTTTTATTGTACTGTAACATAACATTTACCATTTTAACCATTTTTAAGTGTATAGTTTGGTGGCATTAAATGCATTTATATTTTTGTGCAACCATCACCACCATCCATCTCCAGGACCTGTCCATCTTTCCAAATTAAAACTCTATACCCATTAAACGCTAACTTCCCAGTGCCCTTTTCTCTTGGCACCCACCATTCTACTCCGTATCATTATGAATTTGACTACTCTGGATGCTTTATATAAGTGGAATCAAGCACTATTTGCTTCTGGAGACCTTGAGAAAGATTAGATTTTAAAAGGCCCCAATCCTATACTATGCTGAGAACTTCTGAAGTTCAGACCCTTCTGTGTCTGGCTTATTTCACTTTAGTATAATGTCTTCAGAGTTCCTCCCTGATGGAGTAGGTGTCAGAATTTTCTTTTTTTGAAGCTTGGGTAATATTCCATTGTATGTGAGACCACATTTATTTTTTCCATCCATCTGTTGGTGGACATTCTGCCCTTTGGTAGATTGTTCTCATCTTTGGCTGTTGTGATTAACGTTGCTGTGAATATGGGTGTTCACTGCTTGAGTTCCTGCTTTCAATTCTTTGGGGTATATCTGACTAAAAGGTTAAAGGACTCACTCTACAAGAATTACTGAGAATGGACTACAAGATACGAAGGGCAGAGTTGGGAGCAGGGCAGAAGCAGGAGGTGGTGAGAAGTTGTCAGCTTCTGGATATGGTTTTCAGGATGAGCTGACATAATTTGCTGAGGAATGGGATGTGGGGAGTGATAGTAAACCACAGGTTACAGAACAGTGCCTGTAATATAACATTATAGTATCTACATAAAAACCTTATAAAACAATAGAATATAAATGGGGATATATATTTATATAAATATATATATATTTATATAATATATATTATATATAACAAGGATATATAACAAATATTTAATGGGCATATACACACACAGACACATATATGTGTGTAGATATATATAAATAAAAACACAAAGTTCTAGTAGAATGCATATGAAGTTGTTACCACCACCCATGACTTCTGGAAAGAAAGAGAGGGAACAAGGGTGTGGAATAGGATCAAGAAGAGTTTTAACCTTGGGTATGTGGCTTTTTTTTTTAAGCAGTATATTCAGATATTACATATGCAATTAACAAATTAAAAACCCTAATAAACAATGTTTATGTCTTTAAAAGCAGTAGGAAAGGCTCGGCGCCCATAGCTCAGTGAGTAGGACGCAGGCCACATACACCAAAGCTGGCGGGTTTGAGCCCGGCCTGGGCCAGCTAAACAATAATGACAACTACAGCCAAAGAAACATCCGAGTGTTGTGGCAGGCGACTGTAGTCCCAGCTACTCAGGAGGCTGAGGCAAGATAATCGCTTAAGCCCAAGAGTTTGAGGTTGCTGTGAGGTGTGACCCACAGCACTCTACCCAGAGCGACATAATGAGACTCTGTCTCAAAAAAAAAAAAAAAAAAAAAAAAAAAAAAAAAAAAAAAAAAAGTTGGAAAGACTTGCTTTAATTTAGGACCAAGTTTCCCTGACAATTGGGTGTTTACTGAGTCAGATTCACTTTTGAAGCTATTTAATTGCTACTTAAATGGTCTGAAATCACTGGTTCATGCTAGAAAGGAAAATAGGAAACCTTCATTTGGCTTAGTCTGCTAAAAGATAAAACCTTTCTAGCTACTGTGGGCACAAAGCTGACAACAGATCAGGCAATCTTGAAGAAGTCAACAATTAGGGAGACTTATAAACTAGAGTTGCATCATATAACTATCACTGATAATAATTTCAGCTACCATAGTAACAGCACCTATGACTGCTTACACTTATATAGTACTTTCCTTGCCAGCCATTTTTCTAAACATTTTATATATATCTGTGCACTAACTCACTCACTGGCTTAAAACAATCACACGTCTATTATATGACAGTTTCTACAAGGCAGAAACTGTAGATACAGATAGCCAGTAAGTGTGGCTATCTCACTCACCTTAGCCCAGTGAGATAGATACTATTATCTTAATTTTATAAGGGTGGAAATGGAGGCACACAAATTTCTACTAGTTGCATGTTCTAGAGATCAAATCCATTGCTTGTGATTTTCTTCCAGCCTGTCTCTTGCCTTTTGAAATTGAGGTTTTCCTCCTACTGAAATGTTTACTATAAAAGCAGCAAACAATGAAGATGTGGGGGAGCTTTCTTACACCAAGTCTGTTGGCTTTCTCTCTCTCTTTCTTTCTCTCTTTCTCTCTCTCTCTCTCTCTCTCTCTCTCTCTCTCTTTCTTTCTTTCTTGAGACAGAGCCTCAAGCTGTTGCCCTGGGTAAAGTGCTGTGGCATCACAGCTTACAGCAACCTCCAACTCCTGGTCTTAAGCGATTCTCTTGCCTCAGCCGCCCGAGTAGCTGGGACTACAGGCACCCTCCACCATGCCTGTCTATTTTTTGGTTGTAGTTGTCATTGTTGTTTGGCAGGCCCAGGCTGGATTTGAACCCCCCAGTTCTGGTGTATGTGGCTGGTGCCTTAGCCTCTTGAGCCACAGGCGCCGAGCCAGGTCTGTTTGCTTTCATTCTTGCTCCTTGGGCTTAAAGTCTCCACACAGGAGCCAGAATAATCCTTTTGGTACCCAAGTCTTGTTAAAGAAACAAAAAATGACACTCCTCAGTCGTCTTTCAAGGATGTTAGGTGTGGCAGCCAGACTCTAAGATGCCCCAGCAATTGCACCTGCTAATGTTAACACCCTGTGTGACCAACTCCCTGTAGGGTAGGCTGACCTAGGGGCTTGCTTCTCATCATCCAAAGGTGAAGGATGTCATTATGCAATTAGGTTATATAAGACTGTGATTGCTGTCTTGCCAACATGCTCTTCCTTGCTGCCTTTGATGAAGCAAGTTGCCTTGTTGCGAGGCCCACCTGGCAAGGAACTGAGGGTTTCTCAACAGCCAGGGAGGAACTGAGGCCCCTAGTCCAACAACTCTCGAGGAACTGAGTCTTGCCAACAATCATATTTCCCTGGTCAAGACTTTATTTATTTTTTAAGGGTCAGGGTCTTGCTCTGTCACCCAGACTAGAGTGCAGTGGTATGCTCATAGCTCACTGCAACCTCAAACTCCTGGTTTCAAGTGATCCTTGCACCTTAACTTTCCAAGTAGCTGGGACTACAAGTGCCCATCACCACACCAGGGTCTCATTATATTGTCCAGGTTGATCTCGAACTCTTGGCCTCAAGTGATCCTGCTGACTTGGCTTCAAAAACTACTGGGATTATTGGCATGCCTGGCTGGTTGAGCCTTTAAATTGAGACCCAACTCCTCACTAACACCTTGGCCACAGCCTCATGAGAAACCCTGAAGTAAAGGACATAGCCAAGCCTTGCTGGGATCCTGCCTTGTAGAAACTGTCATATAATAGACGTGTGATTGTTTTAAGCCAGTAAGTGTGCTAATTTGTTATGCGGCAGTAGTTGGCTAATATACTAGGGAATGAATATATTATTTTAAAAACTTGCAAATGAAGGGAGAGAGTCAATGGCACCTCAGGGTAATCATATAGCTGGTGTGGGAGGTGTTTATAACTATAAGTAAGGAAAAAAATCAACACTTTGTGACTTCTAAAGACTTACTGGATATAGGCAATGGTTATTTGTGACTACTAATATCCTGAGATGAGGGTCAACTGGACATTATGCATTTCCTGGTGGAAGCACATAATAACATCCATGAAGTATTCTTGTCAAAAAGAGAAAGAAAGAGCCTGTGTCTGATCAGGTCTCTGGATGTAACTGCCAATAGACAAGAAATCTAAAGGCAGAGGAACATGCTAAATGATACCATGGGATGTAGCCAGCAAAACCCAAATGACCAGTTTCTTCCAAAGAAAAACCGAATGAAGTGAGGAGCAGTGGCTCATGCCTGTAATCCTAGCACTTCAGGAGGCTGAGGTAGGAGGATTGCCCAAGGTCAGTTCAAGATCAGCCTGAGCAAGAGTGAGACCCTCGTCTCTACTAAAAATAGAAAAATGAGCCAGTCCTGGTGGTAGGTGCCTGTAGTCTCAGCTACTCAGGAGGCTGAGTTGGGAGGATCACTTGAGCTAGGAGTTTGGGCTGACTGTGAGTTGTGATGATGCCACTGCACTCTTACTCTGCCCAGGGGACAGAATAAGAGCCTGTCTCAAAAAAAGAGAAGAGGAGAGGAGAGAAGAGAAGAGAAAGAAAAGAAGAAGAGGAAGAAGAGGAAGAAGAAAAAGAAGAAGAAGGAAGAAGAAAGAAGAAGAAAAGAAAGAAGAAGAAAAACTGAAAGTAATAAATAGAGATCAAGGGCAATCCTAGAGATTAAAAGAGACTTAAGAGCTATTTCAGTAATTCTTGACTCTTATTTGGCTGCTGATTCATGCAAACTCTATAAAAATTATTGATAAAAACAATTAAGACATTTAAACATTAAATAGATATTTTATGATATTAAGGAGTTCTTAATTTTTTAGGTGTAACAATGGTTTTGTTGTGGGTTTTCTAAAAGAGACCTTATATTTTAAAGACGTACACAAAAATATTTTGAGGTGAAAAATGATAATTGAGGATTATCTTCAACAGAATCCATTAGGGTTGTGTAGGGCATATGAGGAAATAAGACTGGTCATGAGTTGATAATGGTGAAGCTGTGTGATGTACTTGGGCGTTCATTACACTATTCTACATTTGTATGTTTAAAAATTTCCATAATGATAATAATGAAACAATGATGTCAGATCATATCCCCCTGATTACTCCAATGTTTTCTACCTCACTCAGTAAGAGCTGAAATGGCTTACAAGTTTCCCTAGCAGCTAGTACCTTCCATCCCTTCACCACCTCTCTGAGCTCATCTCCTACTATTTTCTTCTTTGAGCATTCCATGCAACCCTCATAGGCCTCCTTGTTGCTTCTTGAACAGCTCAAGCTTGTTCCTATCTTAGGGCCTTTGCAGGTGCCATCCCTGCTAGCTTGAATCCTTGACTGTCCCTCCACCAGATATCCCAATGGCTTACATCTTTTAGCTCTTTGTGCAAGTGTCACCCTCTCAGAGAGGTCTTACTTGATTGCTCCAAATAAAATAGAAATATCTATTCCAGATAGATTTATTTTATTTTTATTTATTTTTTTGAGACAGAGTTTCACTATGTCGCCCTCAGTAGTGCCATGATGTCACAGCTCATAGCAACCTCAAACTCTTGGACTTAAGCGATTCTCTTGCCTCAGCCTCCCAAGTAGCTGGGACTACAGGCACCTGCCACAATGCCCAGCTTTTTTATTGCTGTTGTTGTTGTAATTGTCACTGTTGTTTGGCAAGCCCGGGCTGGGTTCGAACCCACCAGCTCCGGTGTATGTGGCTGGTACCCTAGCTGCTGAGCTACAGGCGCTGAGCCTATTTTATTTTATCTATCTTTAAAAATTTTTTTTGTTTGTTTTTATTAAATTATAACTGTGTATACTGATGCATTTACAGGGTTCAGGGTACTGATTCAATATACAATGTGAAATGCTTACATTGAACTGATTAACACATCCATCACAATTATACTCTTTATACTTAATAATTTTTAATATACTTAATATACTTTAAGTATACTTTAGGTATATTAAGTATATTAAGTATACTTTAAGTATATTTAGTATATTAAGTATATTAATATTAATATTAATATACTTTAAGTATAGTAAGTATATTAAGAATATTATATTAATATTAATATACATATTAATATTAATATACTTCAAGTATATTAAGTATATTAAGTATACTTAATATACTTAATAATTATACTTAATAATTTTGAAATATACCATTGCATCATGCACATTAGGTGAGGTCCCCCCCAGTGCCCTCCATCCTCCTGCCTCCCCTTTCTCTCCTCTTCCCTTCTACTTTCTGGACTATAGTTATGTTTTACCATTTGTATGAATGTGTAGGTGATTATATATTGATTTCATAGTAGTATTGAGTACATTGGATACTTTTTCCCCCATTCTTGAGATACTTTACTAAGAAGAATGTGTTCTAGCTCCATCCAGGTAAACATAAAAGATGTGAAGTCTTCATCTTTTTTTATGGCTGCATAGTATTCCACAGTGTACATTACCATAATTTGTTAATCCATTCATGGGTGCATGGGCACTTGGGCTGTTTCCATGTCTTGGCAATTATGAATTGGGCTGCAATAAACATTCTGGTGCAAATGTCTTTGTTGTAAAATGATTTTTTTTTTTTTTTTTTTGAGACAGAGCCTCAAGCTGTTGCCCTGGGTAGAGTGCTGTGGCATCACAGCTCACAGCAACCTCCAACTCCTGGGCTCAAGCGATTCTCCTGCCTCTGCCTCCCAAGTAGCTGGGACTACAGGCGCCTGCCACTATGCCCGGCTATTTTTTGGTTGCAACCGTCACGTTGTGTGCTGGGCCCGGGCTGGATTCGAATCCGCCAGCTCAGGTATATGTGGCTGGCACCTTAGCTGCTTGAGCCACAGGCACTGAGCCTGTGAAATGATTTTTGATCATCTGGGTATATACCTAGTAGAGGAATTGCAGGATCAAATGGTAGGTCTACTTTTACTTCCTTGAGTATTCTCGATAGTTTTTTTTTTTTTTTTTGAGACAGAGTCTTATTGTGCCGTCCTGGGTAGAATGCCATGACTCATCATATCTCATAGCATCGTCAAACTCTTGGGCTCACTTGATCCTCATGTCTCAGCCTCCTGAGCAGCTGGGACTACAGGAGCCCACCACAACACCTGGCTAGTTTTTCTATTTTTTAGTAGAGATAGGGTCTCTGTCTTGCTCAGGTTGGTCTTGAACTCATGAGCTCAAGAAATCCATCCACCTCAGCCTCCCAGAGTGCTAGGATTACAGGCATGGGCCTGTTCTTGTGTTCTTGCTTTTATTTTTTTACATAGCACTTATCGCCACATTATACTTGACATGCGTGGTTTGTTGACTATTTTCCTTGTTCAACTGGATGTAATTCCAAGAGGACAAAGTAGTTTTTAAAAAGGAAGCAGACATAGCAGTTTGTGCTGCACCAGACTTGGGGAGCTGGGGAAATTTTCTAGAGGAATGGCTTGTCAGCTACTACCTGGAGGATACATAAAAGCGTTATGGAGATGAAGGGAAGGCAGGAAAGGAAGGGCGGTGTTGCACACAAACAGACCAATGTAAGCAAAAATGCAAAGCATTGAAAATCATGGTATGTTGAGGAGAATGAAGAAGTTCTCAGATCAGTAACACTTCTATATACTAATAACACTCAAGCTGAGAGTCAAATACAGGAATTAATACTATTCACAATAGCTACAAAGAGATAAAGTACCTAGAAATACGCTTAACCAAGGAAGCAAAAGATCTCTAAAAAAAAGAACTATAAAACACTGAGCAAAGAAATCACAAATGACACAAACAAATGGATAAATATCCCTTGCTCATGGATTGGCAGAACCAACATCCTTAAAATGTCCACACTGCCCAAAGTGATTTACAGATGCAACACAATCCCCATCAAAATACCAGCATAGTATTTCACAGATCATACACAAAGTCCTAAGCTTCAGTTAGAATTTAAAAAGCCCAAATAGCCAAAGCAATCTTAAGGTAAAAAAAACAAATATGGGGGCATGACATTACCTGACTTCAAATTATACAGCAAGGACTTAGTAAACAAAATAGCCTGATACTTGTACAAAACTAGAGACATAGCCCAATGGAACAGAATAGAGAACCCAGAAATAAAACCATCTACCTACAACCAACTGATCTTTGACAAAGCATACAACAATATACACTGGGGAAAGGAAGCTGTGTTTAACAAACGGTGCTGGGAAAATTAGCCACATGCAGAAGAATGAAATAGGATCACTATCTCTCACTCCATACAAAAAAAATTTTTTTCAGAAGTTCATAGAAAATATGTATTATTTAAAAATCATGCATGGATTTCAAAGTTTTTCTACACCAGAATAAGCTCATACTAACTTGACATGACATGCTTGAAGATGATCTCATTTGAAGCACTAAGGAAAGTAAGACACCTTATGTACAAAAATTAATTCAAGGGCTGGGCACAGTGGCTCACACCTATAATCCTAGCATTCTGGGAGGCCGAGGAGGGTGAATTGCTTGAGTTCAAGACCAGCCTGAGAAGAGCAAGACCCCATCTCTACTAAAAATAGAAAAACTGAGGCAAAAGGATCACTTGAGCCCAAGAGCTTGAGGTTGCCCTGAGCTATAAAGCCATGGCACTCTACTCAAGGTGCCAGAGTGAGACTGTCAAGAAAAAAAAAAAAAAAAAGAAAAGAAAGAAAGAGAGGCTTAAGTCAAGATAGATAAAAAGACTTAAATGTAAGGCATGAAACCATAAAAATTCTAAAAGAAAACATAGGAAAAACTCTTCTAGACATCAGCCTAAGCAAAGAATGTAGGACACACAGCCCAAAGGCAAATACTGCAACAATAAAAATAAATAAATGGGACTTAATTAAATCAAAAAGCTTCTATTCAGCAAAGGAAACAATCAATAGGGTAAATAGACAACCTACAAAATGGGAGAAAATAGTTGCAAACTATACATGTAATAAAGGAATAATATCCAGAATCTACAAAGAACTAAAGCAAATCAGCAAGAAAAAAAAAAAAACAAATAATCCCATCAAAAAATGGGCAAAATGGCTTAGCACCCATAGCTCAGTGATTAGGACGCTGGCCACATACACCAAGACTGGCAGGTTTGAGCCTGGCCGGGGCCTGCTAAACAACAATGACAACTGCAACCAAAAATAGCCAGGTGTTGTGGCGGGCACCTGGAGTCCCAGCTACTTGGCAGGCTGAGGCAAGAGAATCGCTTAAGCCCAAGAGTTTGAGGTTGCTGTGAGCTGTGATGCCACGGCACTCTACTGAAGGTGACATAGTGAGACTGTCTCAAAAAAATAAATAAATAAAGAGGGCAAAAGACATAACAAAATTTTTTTGAAAGAAGATAGACAAATGGCCCACAAACATATGGACAAATACTCAATATCACAAATTAAAACTGCAATGAGATACCAACTTACCCTCGTAAGAACAGTCATTACTAAAAAGTCAAAAAACAATAGATGCCAGCATGAATGTAGAGAGAAAGGAACACTTACACACTGATGGTGGAACTGCAAATTAGTACAACTTTTATGAAAAACAGTATGGAGAGTCCTTGAAGAAATAAATGTAGACCTACCATTTGATCCAGCAATCCCCATCTGCCCAAAGGAAATAAAATCATTTTATCAAAAGACACCTGCATTTAAATGTTTATCACAGCTCAAGTCACAATGTTACAAAAATGAGGAATCTACCTAAGTGCCCATCAGTTTCTAAGGGGATTAAAAAATGTGGTGTATATATACCCTGGTGTACTACTCAGCCATAAAAAGGAATTCAATCATGTCTTTTGCAACAACTTGGATGGAAGTGGAGACCGTTATCCTAAGTGATGTATCTCAGAAATGGAAAACCAAACACCATATGTTCTTATTAATAAGTAGGAGCTAAACAATGGGTACACATGGGCACAAAGACATGAGAAATCAAGAAATGGGAAGGTTGGGAAGAGGGTATGGGATAAAAACTTACTTATTGGGTACTATGAACAATACTAGTGATGGGCACACCAAAAGTCCTGACTTAAATATTATATTAATACAAGGTATTCATATAACAAAAACATATTAAGAATTTTAAACCAGTGGCTCATGCCTGTAATCTTAGCACTCTGGCCAATGTGGGCGGATCCCTTGAGCTCAGGAGTTCAAAACCAACCAGCCCAAACAAGGGTGAGACCCTGTCTCTACTAAAAATAGAAAAAAACTAGTCAGGTGTTGTGGCAGGCACTTGTAATCCCACTGAGAGGGGCTGAAGCAAAAGGATTGCTGAAGCCCAAGAGTTTGAGGTTACTATGAGCACTCTACCAAGGGTGACAAAGTGATCTCATGAGTTCAAGGGCAGCCTAAGCAAGAGTGAGACCCCATCAAAAATAAATAAATAAAAAAGAATTTTTAAAATTTAAAAATAAGAAGTTCTGCTTATCTAAAGGGCAAACCATGGTGGTGGAGCAATTGCAGGGGCTGGGTGAGCAGAGCTGGGTGAAGGAATGTACCCCAAGAGTAATCCAAGTCATGGAAGCTCTTAACATTCAGGATCAAATCTGTATTCTAGAAAAATTTCTCTGGCTTATATGTAGAGAATAGATTGGAGGGGAAGCAGAGAAGATGCCAGAAGACCAGCTGTTTGGGTTTAGAACTATTTATTTATTTATTTTGTAGTTTTTGGCTAGGGCTGGGTTTGAACTCTCCACTTCCGCGCATATGGGGCAGGCACCAGACCAGCTGTAAGGTGAGAAAAGATGACAGTCTGAACTACAGGAGTGGCCATAGAAAGGAGAGAGTTGTAGACATCAGGAAATAGATTCATAGGATTTGTGATGAATTAGAGGTGCAACTAAGCAAGGATGAAGACTGGGTTTCTGAGTTTTATAACTGAATAATTGATGATTCCATTGAATAATTGATGATTCCATTTGTCAAGAAGAACACCCTGCCTGTTTGATGGTGGAGTGAGTTTCACTTTGGACTCACTGTTTGCATGGTGCCTATGGAACACTTAAAGAGAGATGCTCTATAGTCAATTATACAGCGTGTGCCAGAGTAATCTAGACACATTATAAGAGATGTTATCTATGTATTACTTTTCAAAGTTGAATTGAGAGTACCACTGCTGGTCAATAAAACATCCATTTTACATGCAATTCATGCACTTTGGGGAAACAATCAATTTTACTCCCAACAAGATCGCCTAAAATGTGTATATATATTTTTGGCATCCCCAGTCTATGAGTGTAGAGAGCAAGAAAAAAGTTTAGGCTAAGGATGTGGTCATGAGAGTCGTTGAGTTGAGCTCCCTCCAGGGAGAGGAGAAAGAAGAGAAGAGGACAGGGCCTGGGGGGAGGGGGGCGGGGGTGGCGGTGGGGCGGGGGAGGGGGGGAAGCCATTTAAGCAGTAAGCAGAGGAAGTGGAGCTCACACAGGCATCTGCAAGGAATGGTGGGTGCATACAGAGGGACGAAAGAGAAAGAAAGCCTGGTATCACAGAAAACAAGAAAAGAGACAACTTCACAGAAGCATGTGCAGTCCACTGCATAAAACTCACAGAGAGGGAAACCCACCTATCAATACCGGCATCAAGGAAGTCGGCGATGTTGGTGAGAGCCACATGGTCCAGGATCGACCAGAGGGCAGAGGGGAGACAGAGAAACAAGAGGAGGCAGCTTAATCAGGGACTTCGGCTGTGATCAGAAGGGGATTTGGTGTGTCAGCAGAAGATTTTAAGATAGAAGATTCCTTTCCTTGACATCTTGGCACTTTGCAAGCCCTTTAGAACCTAGACACCATCCTAGAGAAAAAAATCCTAAGGATTTGGAGAACCCCCACACACACATTAATTAATTTAATAAATACTTATCAATTTAATAAATACTTATCATGCAACAAGCAACCACTGGTGGGGTTGAAACAAGTGTGAATACAGCAATCCTTGCGTTTGTCAAGCTCAGGCTCCCAAAGGGCCGGCAGGCAATAAACTCAATAAGCATGTGAGGTGGCGATGACTGTTGTCAGAGGAAAAAATAAGTGGGAGGAGGGAGACAGAGTGGGCCAGGAGAGGGAGTATTTTACAAGGATCATCAGGCAAGCCCTGGCTGGGGAGATATGTGAACAAAGACCTATACCTGAGCTGTATCTGGGAGAGGAGCATTCCAGAAACAGCATGAGTGCAAAGGGCCTGAGGTAGGAGAGAAATGGTCAAGTGTACTGAGAGCAAGAATGCCAGCCTGAGTGGCCAGAAAACACAGAGTGAAGAAGAGATACTGCAGAGACGAAGTCAGAGAAGTCCCCAGAGGCCAGACACGGGGCCGGGTAGGACGCTCTGACTGTAAGAGGGAGTGGGGAGCCCTGGAGAGCTTTGAGCAGAGAAGAAATAGGACATCAACTGCAAACTCTTGGGCTCAAGTGATCCTCTTGCCGCAGCCTCCTGAGTAGCTGGGACTACATGTGGCCACCACAACACAAGGCTATTTTTATTTTTATTTTTAGAGACAGAGTCTCACTTTATTGCCCTTGTAGAGTGCCGTAGCATCCCAGCTCACAGCAACCTCCAAATCCTGGATTTAGGCGATTCTCTTGCCTCAGCCTCCCGAGTAGCTGGGACTACAGGAGCCCGCCACAATGCCCAGCTTTTTTTTTTGTTGCAGTTTGGCAGGGACTGGGTTCAAACTGGCCACCCTCAGTATATGGAGCCAGTGCCCTACCCACTGAGCACAGGCACCACCTATCACAAGACTATTTTTAGAGATGGGAGACTTGCTCTTGCTCAGGCTAGCCTTGAACTTTTGAGCTCAGGCAATCCACCATGCTTGGCCTCCCAGACTGCTGGGATTACAGGTGTGATTTACACCACACCCAGCCATACATGACTTAGGTTTAACAGAATCACTCTGAATTCTGTCTGGAGAAAAGATTGAATCAAGAGGGGTGGGGAGGAGGAATTTAAAGGATGGAAGTAAGAAAATGCAGGAATCCAGGTAACAGGTGATGGTAAGATGACCAGATGCTAGCAGTGGAGGTGGTGGAGAAGTGAATCTGTTCTAGAAACATTGATTTATTTATTTTTAGAAAGACGGTCTCACTCTGTCACCCAGGCTGGAGGGCAGTGATGGTCTCATAGCTCACTGCAGCCTCCAACTCCCGGACTCAAGTGATCCTTCACCTTAGTCTCCCAAGTGGCTGGGACTACAGGTAGCTACCACAACACCTGGCTAAATTTTCTTTTCTTTTCTTTCTTTTCTTTCTTTCTTTCTTTCTTTCTTTTTTTTTTTTGAGAGATGAGGTCTTGCTATTGCTATATGGTCCAGGCTGGAGTGTACCCTTGGCCTTAAGTGATTCTCCCACCTTGCCCTCCTAAAAAGCTGGGATTACAGGCATGAGCCATGGCACCTGGCCTGTTCTAGAAATATTTTGATTGGATAGTTTGGCTGTGGGAGGTAAGAGAGAGACATCAAGCCCGTCTCCAGATTATTATTCAACTAAAAAATGAATGAGGTAGAGATGCACGCTATTGCATGCTTGAAAATCTAAAACATGTTACTAAGTGGAAGAAGTCAGCCACAAAAGGCCACGTGGGGTTGGGCATGGTGGCTCACACCTGTCATCCTAGCACTCTGGGAGGCCAAGGCTCAAGGATTGCTTTCGCTCAGGAGTTCAAGAAAGCCTGAGCAAGAGCAAGACTCTATCTCAGATAAAAAAAAAAGAAAAGAAAAGAAAAGAAAAGAAATGAAAAACTAGCTAGGTATTGTAGTAGGTGCCTGTAGATCCAGCTACTTGGGAGGGTGAGGCAAGAGGATTGCGTGAGCCCAGGAGTTAGAGGTTGTTGTGAGCTATGATGCCACAGCACTCTACCCAAGCTGACCAAGTGAGACTGTATAAAAAAAAAAAAAAAAAAGCCACATATGATTCCATTTTTAAGACACATCCAGAATAGGTAAACCCATGCAGACATAATGCTGCTTGGCGGTTGCCAGGGGGCAGAGGCAGGAGTAGGGGCTGATGAAAATGTCTCGGAATCAGACAGAGGTCAGGGTTGCACAACATCATGAGTGTGCTAAAAGCCACTGAATTGTTCACTTTAAAGTCGCTAACTTCATGTTCTGGGAATTTCACCTCAATTTCAAAAACGTTTAAAAGGAAAAAAGCTTCCAATGTCTTTGCTCTGAAAACTTGAAGAATGGGGTTGCCATTTACTGAGATGAGGAAAACCACGGGAGGAGCAGGTTGGGGGAGAAATTTCCAGCATTCAGTTCAGGATGGATCTTAATTCACAGACACCTATTGAATATCCACGTAAGAGTATCAAGTACACAGATCAATGTATTTAGATTTCAGGAAAAAAATGCTGGAGAGACTTGGCAGTCTTCAGCACATAGCCTATCTTTAGACTTGGAAATTGGGGTATATTTACTGGTAAGTTTCTGCTTCCTGTAAGAGGAGAACAGAAATAGAAATTACTCTGTTATAGAAAAGTAAACAACTTTATGTGTTACACATCCAAGTTTACGGGCAGACATTCAGACCTTCTACATTAGAATGGGTTGCAGCTCTTTAAACTCATCCAGGCATGACTGATCTGGAGCCCAGCAGGGCTGGGCTTGCTGGGAGGGTGGAGGGAGGCTGTGGCGCTTCGGGCTTTCTCCACCACTTCTGTGGAGTCCCTGGAAAACAACAGTTGACGTTGCAATCTTCAGTGAAGATTTATCTGTCCTGCCTATTAGCATTGTTTTGGTCCTGCTGAGACTTGTTACTTGAAAAGCCAGAAGGAACCCATCCGGTTTGTTAGCACCATTAAAACCTTGCCAAACTAAAGGATGCAGTACTTTCAGCAATAATCTCCCATTGTTGGTGGTCATGGGCAGTAAACGCCTGTCACCAATAAATGGTGGTAACAACTGATTTTTAAGCCCTCCGTAGGTGCCCAGCACTCTGCTAAAGGCTTTACATTCAACATTTCCTTCTGCCTTTACAATATGCCTGTGAGATAGGTATTATTATTATGAGCCCCAGTTAAGTGATTTATCCCTGGTCCTACAGCAAACTCAAATATGGCCAACTCTAAAAGCCCTGTGCTTTGAAGGAATAAAAACAGGAAATGTCCGAAGCTTCCTCTTTCACCACTATGCACTCAATGGCCAAAGAAGGTGTGTTCCCGCCCTTTACAAATGGATTGGCCCATAACTGGTGTCCAGAGCTTCTTGAAGGAAGGAAGGATGGAAGGAACAAGGACAAAAAAGAATGATTAGCACGTACTGCATTGCATTTTGCTTAGTAGTCAGTGAGCCTGTTTCTCCAGCTAGGCTGTGAGCTACTTGAAAGGAGAGCCCCTTTGTTATATATGCTGTCAACAATGTAATCCAATATGGCAGGATTATACAACCTCTCTGTGCTTTAATTTTCTCATCTGTAAAATGGGGAGAATAGTAATACTTCTTAAAGATGTTTATCAAGATTAAATAACTTAAGATCTTGATACATAATAGGCACTCAGTGAACATTAGCTGTGGGAGACACAGAGAAAGAAATCCCTGTCTGTTTCTTGGAGGGATCAGGCACAGTTTACACCCTATAGGCTAGAATAAGAATAGATAAGGTTTTTGAACATTTATTAGGTGCCAAGAACTGACCTAGGCACCTACTATGTGGTATCGCATTTAATCCTTCCAACAGTAACATAAGATGGGTACTATTATTATTTTCCTGATAGGAAGACTGAGGCAGGTGGAATACTTGAGCTTAGGAGTTCAAGACCAGCCTGAGAAGAGTGAAACTCCATCTTTAATTAAAATTAGAAAAACTAGCCGAGCATTGTGGCAGGCACCTATAGTCCCAGCTACTTAGGAGGCTGAGGCAGGAGGATCTCTTGAGCACAGGAGTTTGAGGTTGCTGTGAGCTGTGATATAATAGCATCCTACCCAGGGCACAGAGAAACATTTTGCAGGACACAGTGGCTCACACCTGTAAATCTTAACACTCTGGGAGGCTGAGGGGAGGTGGATTGCCTGAACTCATGAGTTTTAGCCCAGCCCGAGCAAGATCAAGACCCAGTCTCTAAAAATAGCTGAGCATTGTGCCAGGTACCTGCAGTCCCAGGTATTCAGGAGGCTGAGGCAAGAGGATAGCTTGAGCCCAAGAGTTTGAGGTTGCTGTGAGCTATGACACCACAGCACTTGACCAGGGTGACAGAGTGAGACTCTCTTTCACAAAAAAGAAAGGAAGGAAGAAAAGAAGGAAGGAAGGAAGGAAGGAAGGAAGAAAAGAAAAAAAAGGAATCAGTATAGATGCTCCTCCTTGACCTACAATGGGGTTATGTCCTGATAAATTTATAGTAAGCTGAAATATCCTAAGTCAAAATGCATTTAATACACTTAACCCACCAAACATCATAGCTTAGCCTGGCCTACCTTCAATATGCTGAGAAAACTTATGTTAGCCTGCAGTTAGGCAAAATCATCTAAAAAAAAAGACAAAGCCTATTTTTTAAAAGAGTATTGAACATCTGGTATAATTTATTAACTATTGTACTGAAAGTGAGGAACAGAATGGTTTTCCAGGTACACCAAGTACAGTTTCTACTGAATAAACTATCACTTTTGCATCAACATAAAGTCAAAAAATCCTGAGTCAGACCATCATAAATTGGGGACCATCTGTATATGTTCCTTGAGGTCAGAGGCCATGTCTGTTGCATCAGAAAGACAAAATCACACTGGGCAATTCAAACAAAGGGAATTTGATACAAAAAATTGATAATGCAAATGATGCAACAGCTAAGAAGTCAAACAGGAGATGGCGGAGTAGCCCTGAGCTGAGTTAGCGACAGCGGGAAGCTGCTCTCATAGCTGGGGCTGGAGGGACACAGAGAGGAGGTGGTGTTACCAATGCCCAGAGCTGAGACCACCCAAGAGGAGCTAGAACCATAGCAGGGACTGCCCAGTTGGAAAATGTCCTCTGAAGTTCGGGGCATGCAGGATTGCCCTACCTCCTCCCTTTGTTCCATTATCCAAGCTCCTGCCAGTGCCTCTTTTTGGCTCAATTTCACTAGAAGCCAATTGGCTAATGGGCAGTAGAGCCTGGGAAGTGTAGTTTGCATAAGAGTGGCAGGGAATGTATCTGAGATCAAATAGGTCAATGACCCACAAATCAGTCTTGTTTTGAACCCCAGCACCCTGCATAGTGCTTGGCACATAAAAGGCACCTCATAAATAGAAAGGAAAAATGGTGGGGGGTAGGGCAGGCAGATACCCAAGTCTGTGTGCTTAACCCGGAGGGAGCAACCCTAATGCCTACAGCAGCCAGGCAGACTGCACAAAGTCACAAAGTGAACTGGTTCTAGGGAGTGGTGAGGACCATGTCAAACTGGAGAGTCCACCCTTTGTCTAAATGAGGCAGCCCTCCAAAGCTGCAGCTAATCTCTGCCAGGCAGGAATATGGGTCGTGTATTGCCAGATCTTTTGACTTCTCAAGAGAAAAAGAAACTTCTGATATTTGTTATACCTACCACTTTTTAAATGTTGGCAAAGAAATCAAATCCAGATGAGCTTGGGAAAACTTGTTGGGCCAGAGAGCAGAGAGGCTTATCAAAGACTACTTGGGACCATAACATCAAGAGGACATGGATGGCTGGTTAAAAATTAGCCAGGCATGGTGGTACAAGCCTGTAGTCCTGGCTACTTGGGAGGCTGAGGCCGGAGGATCACTTTAAGCCAAGAGTTCAAGATACAGTGAGTTATGAGTGTGCCACTGCACTCCAGCCTGGGCAACAGAGCAAGACCCCATTTAAAAAAAGAGAGAGAGGAAGGGGCCATGGAGGCAGCCTGGCAGGGTTCCCACATCTCAAGTTGAGCTGTTTTTGAGTATCAAAAGAATGAATGGATGATCCTGGAACAGAAAAAGGACACTCATGGAAAAATTGGTAAAATTTATTTAAATAAAGTCTGGAGTTTGGTTAATAGTAATGTATCAATGTTGGACTTCTCCATTTTATCAAAGGTATCATGGTGATGAAGGAATTTAACATTAAGGCAATTTCTGAATAAGGCATCCAGGAATTTTCTGGAGCATCTTTGCAAATCTTTTCTGTAAATCTGAAATTATTCCAAGATAAAAAGTTTATTCAAAAAATAATGAATGGCATTGAATGAAATATCTTTTTTTTTTGAGACCCATTCTCTCTCTGTCACCTGAGCTAGAGTGCCATGGCCTCAGCCTAGCTCACAGCAACCTCAGACTCCTGGGCTCAAGCAATCCTCTTGCCTCAGCCTCACCAGGAGCTGAGACTACAGGCATGTGCCACGACACCCAGCTAAATTTTCTATTTTTAGTAAAGATGGGGTCTCGCTCTTGCTCAGGCTAGCCTCAAATTCCTGGCCTCCAGTGATCCTCCCACCTTGGCCTCCCAAAGTGCTAAGATTATGAGCATGAGCCACTGTGCCAGGCCTTAAATTTATTTTTAAAGATCAATGAGTTCATGATGACTTTTTTAAAAGAGGAAGAGAAAACAAAACGGAAAGAACACATTTGTCACCATTGGAGGCAAAAGGATTTGTCACTATTGCATCAAATCCTTACTCCAGAAATGGTAGTAGTCAAAGGAAATAATTTATTCTGCCTGAGTCAATGAGGGAAAGAATTCTTCTCTACAGAAGAATGCCAGCTCATAAATTTAGAAGGGATGAGAGCATTAGAATTCTGCAACCCTGGAAAAAATAATTGACTCAGGCAATGATCATCAGTGGATGCTGAAACCATCCAATGAAGGTTTAAGGGAGGTCATATAGTCAAAAAAAGCCAAGACGTCAGGCCATAGAGAACTTACTAGTTATAAAAGAAGAAACAGCTTTATAATGGAGAGATCAGGTTATTGCCACCTGAACCCGTGAATCAATCTTAGCTTCACTAATGAGACGACTTCTCCTGAGCTTTCTGGTGTGAGGTAAAAGCATGCTTACAACACCACCTTTGGAGAATTCTTGCCAATACTATTTAGCCAAAATCTGATCAAACCATAGATCTGGCTTCCAGTTTACAGGAAATACAGGAGTTAAAAGGAAAAACCACAAGATAGTAATCAGACAAAGCCCAAGAAGGTGGGTCATTTTACCATCAAGATAATGAACTCAGTAGCTTCAAGAAGTCAGTGACTTAGAGAAAAGGGAGGTGGAATGAGAGGGGAGGCTTTTCTAGACTTTAAAAGACGTATGAGAGCCAAGCGCACTGTCTCAAGCCTGTAATCCTAGCACTCTGGCAGGCTATGGCAGGTGGATTGCTTGAGCTCAGGAGTTTGAGACCAGCCTGAGCAAGAAGAAGACCCCATGTCTACTAAAAAATAGAAAAACTAGCTGGGCATTGTGGTGGATGCCTGTAGTCCTAGCTACTAGCGAGGCTGAGGCAAGAGGATCGCTTGAGCCCAAGAGTTTGAGGTTGCTTGAGCTATGAAGCCACGACACTCTATGCAGGGTGACAGAGTGAGCCTCTATCTTAAAAAAAAAAAAAAAAGGACTTCAGAGATAGGATCAAATGATGTTTATGGGCCTTGCATGGGTCCTGGTCTGAACAGATGATGAAAGTCATTTTGGAGGCAATTGGGAAATGGGAGTGTGGAAGGTTAGATGTTACTAAAAGTTTGGGGTGCATTTTGTTAGGTGTCATATTCGTATTATGACTAAGTAAAGAAATGTCTCACTTTACTGAAGTAGTTAGGGATGAAATGTCATGTTGGCTGTAAACACTTTAAAATACTTCAGCTAAAAAAGAAAAAAATGAAGCCAATATGGCAAAATGTTTATAATTGTTGCATATATGGGTATCGTTATATAATTCTCTCTACTTTTCTGTATGTTTGAAATTATTCATAATAAATAATAAAAAGCAAGTACATATATATAGAGAGAGACTACACAAACATATTCATCTATTATACAAATATTTATTGAGTACCTACTATATGCCAGGCATTGATCTAAGTATTGGGTCTATAGCAACTGAATTTTATTTGTTTTTTAGAGACAGGGTCTCCCTTTGTTACCCAGGCTGCAGTGCAGTGCCGTGATAATAGCTCACTGAAGCCTCAAACTCCTGGGCTCAAGCAGTCTTCCTGCTTTAGCCTCTCAAATAGCTAGGACAACTGGTGGGTGCCACTATACCCAACTAATTTTTAATTTTATTTTTAGAGACAGAGTCTTGCTATGTTGCCCAGGCTGGTCTCAAGCTCCTGGCTTCAAGTAAGGTTCCCACCTCAGCCTCCCAAAGTGCTATGATTACAGGCATGAGCCACACAACTGGACTGCATTTCCCAGGCTCCTGAGCAGATGGGTGGGGCCATGTAACTGAGTTCTGACCAGTGGAAAGTGGGTGACTGATGAAGGGCTATTCAATGCCTGACCTATGCAAACCTCCCACCTCACTTTTTCCTCTACAGTCTCTCATTCCCTCTGCCAGATGGATGCAGAGGATCCTATGGAGGAACTAACAGATTTGGGGGAGAGCAGTGCAGCCATTAGATAGGAGCCTGGGTCCCTGAATGACTTCATGGAGCAGAGTCTCACCTACTCTCTCCTCAACAAGCATGTAGAATATAACATGAGTGAAAAATAAATTTTATTTTATTAAGTAACTGTGAGTTGGGTATTGCTTGCTTCAGCAGTTCGCCTACTCTGATACAAATATTTGAATTAAGTATTCTCCCCTTCCCTACCCACATTCTCCTGAAGAATTCTTTCCTTCTGATCATTGTACTTACCATAATGAATAGCAACAGCCTTTCAACCTGTCTCCTCACTTGACCATGAGACTGTGAGAGGACATGGATCACACTTGTCTTATCCTAGATGTAAACCAGCATTCAGCTCAGTAGCCAGCATGTATCAGCCACTAAATAAATATTTGTTGAATTGTTTCTGTGATTATTGAGTTCTCTGTTCCTGAGTATCTGTTTTTGTAACTTGCCCAGGACTGGATTCTTCCTCTGTCTCACCAGTCCTCTCAAAACACCCAGGTCCTGACCAGCCCAGTAGCTGCAGCCTTCTGATGACACAGCTCTGGAAGCTGATCAGCCACTTGGAATTCCAAATGTTACTAGAGTTCCCTGGCCTGGGCCCCCACCCACCTGTCAGGATTCCTAATACTGCCCGATTTTCCAATACCTGATGTATACTTTCTGGGTGACACATTTTTATCTGTTGGACTGGTTTTCCTCACAAGTCCTACAACTTTAGTGGTTCAGAGGCTAGGCTCTGACAATGGCATGATCACATTAAAATATATTGTTAAGACCAGGCACGGTGGCTCATGCCTATAATCCTAGTACTCTGGGAGGCTGAGGTGAGTGGATTGGTTGAGCTTAGGAGTCTGAGACTAGCCTGAGCAAGAAGGAAACCCCATCTCTACTGAAAATAGAAAAACTAGTTTGGCTTTATGGTTGGTGCCTATAGTCCCAGCTACTTGGGACGCTGAGGCAAGAGGACCACTTGAGCCCAAGAGTTTGAGGTTGCTATGAGCTATGATGTCATAGAGCACTCTAGCATGGGGCAACAAAGTGACACTCTGATTAAAAAAAAATGTTAAGTGGAAAGAAGTCAGGGGCGAGAAATAGGGTATAGCATATGCAATCAATTGTAAAAATTAACAAAGATAAATATATAATATATAGGAGTTTATATGAAACATCTGTAAAAAACACATCATAAACTGGAAATGATGGTTTCTGCCTTTTTCTTCCCCTCTGTAAAATGTGGATAACAATACTATCATTCTCAGAGAGTTACTGTGAGGAGTGAATATGAAATGAGGTCATGTCTGTTAAGCACTTAGCTCCATGCCTGACAGGACATAAATGCACAGTAAATAGGGGTCATAAATGTTTCATGGCTGGCCTAGCAAAAATGCACCAACTTGCTGGTGATTTGACCAGTGGACAGAGACTTGTAAGCATTGGGAGCCCTTTCCTTGCCATGGACCAACAAGTGGTCAGTGATGGCATGGGTAGGAAAAGCCCAGTGTCCCTACCAACTCCTAGCTGAGCCAAAGGTTTGGGTAGGACAGGTGTGGGATTGAGTTGTTAGTAGGGCACACTCGCCATCAAGGGAGGCACCATGTCCTGTCTTGGTGGTTCTTCTTCACTTTGTTCCAAATGATGGAAACTGTGTTCATGGCAATGGATCCTATGCTAAGGCAGCATCACATCTGAGGGCCAGTCCAGCAAGTCTGGACACGGGGAAAGAACCTGGTAATCACACAGGGGACAAACTAGGGAAATATTTGGGATATCTCAATGGACAGTGTGAGGCTTATGTTTGCTTACCGAAGATTATCTCTGTTGCGATTTTACCACTCACATTGGTCATATCTGGATTCACTGATAGTCACCAAACTGCAGAACCAGATATACCCCAGTTCTTATTGCTAATCCTGATCTCAAACTTTTCATTTTCTTTCATTTTCTTAGCATTTGCCTAACAGTTTCCTCATCCTTTATCCTTTTATTTTCAAAACTTCTTACATTGTAAAAGTATCTCTCTTGTAAGTAATGTGCAGCTGACTTTGCTTTTATTTGTTTGTTTGTTTTAAGATATAAAAGTATAAGGTTTATATTATCTTCTTAGAAGGAGAACGAGAGTGAGAGAGGGAAAGAGAACGGGGAAATAGAGAAAAGGGTGGCGTCACATAAAGAAGAATGCCCACAGTAAATTTGCTTTATATAATATCTAAGTTATAGGAAATCTTAGAATTTCTGGGTCAAAATGGTCTAGAGATCATTTACGTTTAATATAATTGTTAATATGTTAGGACCTAAGACTGCCATTTTATTTTTAATTTTTTGTTTTCTATTTGTTCTAACCAACATTTATTTCTGTGTTCTTTTTCCTGTTTTATTTGAATTAATTATACATTTTTTAGAATTCCACTTTGATTTATCGATAGTGTATTTGAATGCATCCCTATGTATAGTTTTTAATAGTTGGTTTGGGTATTGCTTTATGTATACATAACAGTCTACTTGTATAAAATTTTTACAAATGAGTGAAATATAGAAAACTTGCCTCCTTTTACTTCTCTTTATCTTCCTCCTGTTCAATGTAGTTACCTTAAATATTAAAACTAAATTTAGAACACATCAGAAAGTGTTACAATTTTTGCTTCAATTGTCACACATAATTCAAAAAACTTAAGAGGGAAAGCCAATTCCATTTTTTTTTTATTTTTATTTACTATTTTTTCTTCCTGATGTTCCAAGATTGCTTCTTTCATTGTTTTGTTTATGTTTTTAAAACTTCCTTTAATCATTGTTTTAGGGTAGGTCTGCTGGTGAGGTTTTCTTGGTTTTCCTTCTTCTGAGAATGTCTTATATCTATGACATTCCTGATGGATATTTCATTGAGTATAGCATTCTTAGTTGACAGTTCTTTCTTTTGGCTCTTAAAAGGTACTGTGTCACTTCCTTCTGACCTCTACAGTTTTTGATGAGAAAAATTCATCAAAACAAACAAACTAAATAAATAAAATAGTAGTCTTAGTTTACAGTAACTGGAGTTTGCTTGGCTTCTTAAATCTGTAGGTTTATCTTTCTTTCTGAATTTGAGAAGTTGTCAGCCATCATTTTTTCAAGTACTTTTCAGCCCTGCCCTCTTTTATCCCTCCTGCTAGCACATCAATAACATGAATGTTAGGTCTCTTGTTGTATTTCCTGAAGCTATGTTAATTATTTTTCCAGTCTATTTTCTCTCTGTTGTTCAGATCATATAATTTCTATCATTTTATCTTCCAATTCAATGATTCTACTCTCTGTCCCCTCCATTCTGCTGCTAAGCTGATCACTGAAGTTTTCATTTCAGTTGTTAAAATGTTCCATTCTAAAATTTTTATTTGCATTTCTTTGTATTTCTATTTGTATTTCTTTCAAATACAAATGAGGTTTTCTATTTCTTTGTTTCAAACATGTTTTTAATTGCTTCTTAAAGCATCAAAGCTGCTTCACAAGCTATCTCAGATTATTTTAACTTCTCTTTCACTTGATCAATATATTGATTGTCTTTTTTTCATTCAGTTGGAGGTCTTTCTGGGTTTTGATATGATGGGTGTTTTCAATAGAAACCTAGACATTTTCATGTTTGGAGATACTGGGATTTATATATAATTTTTGTTTAGGTATAATTCTCTGATGAATGATCCAAGGGGGGAGGATAGGCACCACTTTGTTATTGCCAAGTAAGGGTAGATGTCCAGGCATAAATTGCTACTCAGCCTCTGATACCTGAGGGAAGGGGGCTCCTAGTTATTGTTGAGTGATGGTGGAAATGTGAGTTCTAGCTTTCCACATGATCTTCACTGACACCACAAGGAGGTGACCTTGATACCACTGGGTGGTGACAAAAGTCTTGACTTTCCATTAAACCTCCTGTGATACCACCCCAGTGGTGGGTCAGAGGGACGCCTTTTTACTGCCAGGTGAGAACAGAAGCCCTGGCTTCCTATCAGGTCTTTGCAGAAGTGGGTGTGAGTGGGTCCACAGTTCCTTTTCTGGTGTTTGGCTGGAGAAAGTCAGTTATTATCTAAAAGGTTTTATGCCTTGCTAGGCTGCCACTATATATATATAATATATATATATATATATATTATATATATATATATAATATAAAATTCTATATATATAATTTTTTTTTTTCCCTTCTGGCTGGAGAAAGCAAGAGTCCATTGGGGATTTTTGTGTGTGTGTGTGTGTGTGTTCACATTTTCAGGCTCCAGGTTCTTCAGCTCCAATTCTGGGATACACAAGGCAAAAAGAAAACCCAGGAAATTCAATACTGTGTCATTTCCTGGGTTCTAATGTCCCTAGCCTGTCTACTTTGTTCTCCAACTGACAGTCTTCTAATAATAATAATACTAATTTACTGTTGGCATTATACAGTAAATTATACTTAGTAGAAGGATAGAGGGACATCTATCTTTCTGGAAGTGGAAGTGACCAGCTTTCCCCCCCCCCCCTTTTTTTTTTTGAGGCTTACCAGGTAATTCTAAAGTGTAACCAAACTTAAGAATCATTGTACTATATGGGGGAAAAAACTGATTGCAAAACAGCATGTATATTATAATTGATAAAACACAAATATATATGCATAGAAAAAGTCTGCAAGGAAAAAACATTAACAATAGTACTCCAATGCAGGGAGTACAATTACAAAGCAATTTTTCACTATAACTTTTTTGTTTTGGAAATAGTTTGACTCACAAGAAATTACAAAAATAATACAGAGAGACCCCACATGCAGCTCTTCCAGCTTCTCTCAATGGTAATATTTTGGGCACTATTACTGTTACCACACAGGTACAGACATTATTCATATTTCAACAGTTTTTACATCACAGGCAATTTTTAATTTTTGTATATGGATTATCTAAATTTATCACCTGTGTAACAACAAAACAGTCTGAAAAAGTCAATTCTTCCTTGAGTGATATTTGTGAATTCTCTTTCCTCTGCCTTCTGAGGTCTTTCCTGTGTTTTTATCTCTGGCTTTATTCCTCCATCCAGATTATAAACACCCTCTGCAGGACAGCCATTGGAAAGAAGGTACTTTCTTCCAAAAGGAAAGAAGTCATTTACTGTTTTTAGGAATTCATTGATTCAATACATATTTATTGTAGGACTATCATGGAAATCAATGGAGAGAAAACCCCAGTGAAGCTTTGTATCATTTGTATATTTTATTTTCTGAATATTATGATGCTTTAACCTTTTTGGCACTGAGGACTGGTTTCATGGAAGACAATTTTTTCACAGCTGATGGGGGCATTAGATTCTCATAAGGAGTGTGAAATCTATATCCTTCAGCAGCACAATTTACAGCAGGATTCACATCCCAGTGAGAATCTAATGCTGCCACTGATGTGACAGGAGGCAGAGCTCAGGCAGTGATTCTAGCCTTGGGGAGTGGCTGTAAATACAGATGAAGCTTTACTTAAGGAGACTCACCTCCTGCTTTATGGCCCAGTTCCTACAGGGACACCGGGTAGGTGAGTGCACAGGGTAGGGTGAGTGTTGGGGGTAAAGGACTGAGGTGGGAGGATGCCTTTGATATACAAACGAAGCAATGCTTGGTCATTCTCCTCTATCAGGCCCAGAAAGCAATACTTTTCAGTCCTCCCAGGACCAGGCACCAGGAAACTAGGAACCACACCTATAGTTTAGAGCCCGCCTATAGCTTAGAGCCCACTGAAGTTATTCACACTAGTTGATCCTAAACTGTTTACCCTGCCCTGTCTTACCTTCTGTGGGGAAACCCCAGCGAAAGCTCCAGCCTAGGCTTTTCCAAGCTCCAGATTGCTGCCTCCGGAGTTGCTGGGATTACAGGTGTGACTACCAAGCCTGACTGTTTCTAAATAAAAGATATAGACAGATGATAGGTAGGCACAGGTATTTATTTATATTAAGGAATTAGCTCATGTGATAGTTGGGGGCTGGCAAGTCTGCAGGGCAGGCTGGCAGGCTGGAGACTCAGATGGGAGCCAATGCAGTCTTGAGGCAGAATTTCTTCTAAAGGAAATCTTGATTTTCGCCCTTAACTGATTGAAGCCCCTTCACGTTATTAGGGGTAATCTCCTTTACTCATGACTGTAGATGTTAAACAGGTATCTATCAAATACCTTCATAGCCACACCTAGATTAATTAGCATTTGATTAGAAAAGTTAGCCCGGTCAAGTGAACATATAAAAATGAACCATCACAACTCCCAAGCCAGTGACTACTGTGGGCAAGTGGGGTCTCCCCCTGCTGGGGAACTGTGGGAGGCAGCATGAGCACACATCAGAATGACCTGCCCAGGCAAGGCAAGGGACCTGGGGTGTTTACACCTGCGCCCCAAATCGCACTGTTTGAGGGCTGTTGTGGGGTAGGAAGCAGGTGGGCAGGGAGTTTCAGAGACCAGAGGCAGCTCTTAGGCAAAACAAAGCAAGTGCTGGCAGAGGAAATCATCAGATGTGTATGGAGGTGGTTAAGACCAGGGGAGGGGCTGCAGCCTCCACTACAGAAAGGGTCTCTGCATGAAGTGCAGAGACAGAGCAGAAAGGGACTGGGCCATAAGGGTCTCATCAGCCATGGAGGATTTAAGTCTTTGTATTAAAAATAGCAGAGAGGGGATATATTGGGTGGGGGAGATTAAGGGATGGTATAATGACCAGATTTATGCTTTTAAAAAGATCTTTAGGCTGAGATGAGGGGAGAGAGGATGTGATGCCACTTGCTGAGAGGACATTGGAAGAGTCCAGGTGGCAGAGAGGTGGTGTAGCTGAGAGGATGGAGAGAAGACAGACTCTGGGGACGTTCAAGGGACTAGAGCAACAGATCTCAGTTACTAATCTGGGATATTGATAGTGGTGTAAAGCAGAGCGTTAAAGCCAGCCTCATTCCAGGAATCCTTGGACTTATTTTTAAAAATCTTTTATTTGAATCGCTGATGCCCTGGTGTGGCCCAAACAGCCCAGAAAGTTGCCTGCAACCAGTTTGACTATGACCTTAAGCTGCTCTTGCCTCCTGCCTGACCTGTTTGCACATCCTGTGATGCTTATTGCATAACCAGAAACCTCCTGTTGAAAATACAGCTGGAAGATGCAGTGTAAACTGAGGGTAGCTGTGGAAAACATTCCTCTGGTCTCTCTGCATGACAGCACATCTCATAATGAGACCAGAGTGGCAGGGGGCTGAGAAATCAGACACCCCAGGCTTGCCATCCTTACAACTAAGTTGTCCCAACATCAGATGTTCCTTCAAGTCCCACCTGTTTTTTGTGTCTCATTTTGTTTTGTCCACTGAGTGGGACAAAGGACAGGTTTACCCGCTCTAGGGGAAGAGATTAGGGAGGGATGGAAAAAGCCATGTCACATTAGGATTTTTCCAGTTGTCCTTGGTTTTAAAAAGCCAGGTGTAATGAGAAAGCACCTGAGGGTGGTGGTGTAGTTTCATTTAACCGGAACATCCCACCTCTGCCCAGAGCACCATGAGGGTCCTCCTCTGGAGGGGATATGGGCCCAGATAGTCAACAAAAAGATGGAGACATGTTATTATGACCAGATAACCAAACTGAATTTAATTTCCACTGGAGTCTCGGAGTCCAAGCTATAATATTTCTCATCTCTCATGCTGCACCATCATGCCCAGCCTCAAACTGGAAATCCAAGGGGAGTTGTTGAGGCAAGGGACACAGGCAGCCCCCACAAGCTGGGAAAGTCGAAAAAGGAATCCCCCCCGGAACCTCCAGAAGAAACACAGCCCTGTTGGCAGCTTGAGTTCTACCCAGTGAGACCCATTTCAGACTTCTGACCTCTAGAAAGTTTAAGATAGCAAAGTTGTGTTGTTTTAAGCCACTAAGTCTGTGGTAGTTTGTTAGGACAGCAATAGGAAACCAACTCAGCGGGGACAATCAATGAACATCCGTGGAACTGAATGAATAAAATGTCTCTCTGCTTCTGCCTATCCCTGCTTCATTTTGGTGATATCTTTCTAAAACAGAATCTGATTGCATCATCTCCTAGCCCAGGTGCCTTTAATTGTCTCTCTTTGGCTATAGGATGAGTCAAATCCCCTTAAAGAGCTTCGCAACCCTCAGCCCACATTCGCGCCTCTACCTGTGAGAGAGCCCATTTGGACATCTTGGTTCATCCCAACCTGGCCATGCCCTTCCGTGCCCATCTGCATTTTTGTATGTTGTGCCTTTTTCGGGGACTTGCATGCCCCATACTTGCTGAATGCCTTATCACCTTTTGAGATTCAGTTCTGATGTCACCTCTAGAAGACTTTCTCTAGAGACTCAGGTGAGAACGACCACTCTCTGTAATGATGTCCTGCTGTCAATCAGCCTGTACTGTGCTAAGCTTCCTGCCCAACCACCTCCAATACCATGTAGAGCAGACAGTGACCCACTCACAACCAGGGATGGTGTCTTCGTCATCCTTAAGTGTCCACTTGGGATAAGGACTTTAGGTTGGAAACACCATCACTCTCAGGATTAAGGACGAGCCCAAACATCCTAGTTTTATCCTCTTTTGATCTCTCCCCCAGAGATTTAGTAAAATCTCTGAGTCACCTCTATTTTTTTAAAGACAAAGTGTAAATAACTTTCCTGATTATAATGGTCATAACTCATCATTGTCCAGCATTTGGGAAACAGAAATTTATACAGAAGATTCAGGCAACCACCATGATCCCTAAACCTATCACCCACTGTCACGAGCAGCTAACCTTTCTTTAGTTCTTACCACAGGCAAGGGCCTGGGTTGAGCGCTCTACTGAGGAGGTCCCTATTTACATCTGGAGAAGTGCAGGCACAGGGAGGTCAAGTACCAGAGCCAGAGTTTATACATTTGAGTACTTCTGGGTCCAAGCCTGCTGTCACTGACAGGCAGCAGGATTTAGCTATATGCTATGCCTGAGTTGCTTTTTTGTTTTCATCCTTAATTATCATGAACTAAACTGGACAAGAAGATATTTTGTCATAAGATACAAAACTCAGAGACCTCCAGGTTTTGTTTCTTAACGGGTGAAGAAATCTGGGGGGTTCAAACACATATTTCCCCCCCTAGTTTACAGCATAGAATTTAGTCACTTTTTAAATAGTATCTCTTATCATCCATAACTTTTTGTTTTTATCAAATCTGAGGCCTGTTTCCTTTCTGCCTTCTGGGTTTCCTGCCAGGCTTTGCAAAGCCTTCCTTTCTCCTAGCTTATAAGATTTCCTTCCTCCACTTTGCTTTAATTCTTCCATGTTGTTGTTGTTGTTGTTTTTAATGTAAAAATTTGAATCAAACTTTTTTTTGTGTGTGTGTGTGTGGCAGTTGTTATTGTTTAGCAGGCCAGGGCCAGGTTCGAACCCACCAGCCTCTGCTGCATGTGGCTGGCGCCCTACCCACTGAGCTATGGGCACCGCCCCAAACTGGTTTATTAAAACCCATTTGAGGATGAGATCTTTCTGTCTCTAAATAAAATGTCAAATATCTCCGTACTCTTATTAGCATTTCACACCTGATTTGAAAAACCACCTATTATAAAAGAAAACCTTTTAATTATGAGAAATGTCAAAGTATACAAAAGCAGCACAGACTTATACTAATGTCCCAACTTCAACATTCATTAAAAAATGTATGTGATAAAATAAAGTATGATGTAAAATTTACCACCTTAATTATTTATAAGTATGCAATTTGTTAGTATTAAGCACATTCATGTTGTTATACAACCAATCTCCTGAAAAGCTGTTTTTCTCTAATAGCCTTATACATACGGACTAGTTCTATTTTCATTCATCTATTTGTTTAGTACTAGACTATACTGCTTTGTCTCTTAAATTAAATTCTTAAATCATCACACAGTAAAATCAACCTTATTTGGTATGTAGCTTTATGAATTTTAACCCCTGAATATGTTTGTGTAACCAACACCGCAACCATGGCCCTGAAAAACTCCCTTATGCCTAGTCACATCTTCCTTTCACTCATAACCTGAGCAGCTGATCTGTCTTCTTTGAACATAATATCTTTTCCAGAATGTCACATGCATGGAATCATCCAGTTGGTCACCTTTGAGACTATCTTCAATCACTTGGTACGATGCCTTTGAGATTTATCCAAGTTGTTGGATATATCCATAATTAATTCTCTTTTATGATGAGTAGTGTTCCATTGGATGTCTGTTCCACCTGCCATGTGACACTGTTTTAAGGATTATAGCTTTATGTGGGTTTTGATATCTGGTTCAGTAATTTTCCTACCCACCAATGTTGCTCCCATTTATTTTCCAAAAGTGTCTGGGCTATCCTACTGTATTGATTTCTAGATATTTTATAGCTTTGGTTGCTATTGTTGGTGATTCTTTCTTCCATTCAATTTTCTAAGCTAGAAAACTCAAAAGATATCTTAGGAAGAGTATTAACAAAGTATGGTATGAGACTGTTCTAGAGAAAACTATACAGAAAGCCCTAAAGAAAACATTAATGCATAAGGCACGTTCCTGAATGGGAAGATTCAATATTAAAAAGATCTGTATTCTCTTTGGATGAATGGGGACATTTTGTATATTTGATTGATTTTAATTTTTTCATCTATGCTAGTCTTCCCACCTTGCCAAAAACCCTCAAGAGGTAGGCAGAGAATTCTAATCATGCTGCTAAATCCTTTTTATTTCATCATGCACTACCCAATTGGGAGAGACCTAGGTCTCTCCTCTCCACAGCTCCTCCAAGCTCAGCCCTTGCTCCTTATTTCCTTCTTTTTAAAAACATTTTTAAAAATTGTTTTTTGAAACAGAGCCTGTTGTCCCAGATAGAGTGCAGTGGCATCATCACAGCTCACTGCAACCTCAAGCTCCTGGGCTCAAGCAATCCTCCTGCCACGGTCTTCTGAGCAGTTGGGCCTATAGGCACCTGCTAATTTTTCTTTTTTCTTTCTTTCTTTCTTTCTTGCTTTCTTTCTTTTTCTTTCTTTTTCTTTCTTTCTTTTTCTTTCTTTCTTCCTTTCTTCCTTCCTTCCTTCCTTCCCCTCCCTCCCTCCCTCCCTCCCTCCCTCCCTCCCTCCCTTCCTTCCTTCCTTCCTTCTTTCTTTCCTCTTTCCCAACCTTTCTCCTTTTTCTTTTCTTGTCTTTTTTTTGACAGAGTTTCTCTGTCATCCTGGGTGCTGTGGCATCATAGCTCACAGCAACCTCAATCTCTTGGGTTCAAGTGATCCTCTTGCCTTAGCCTCTTGAATAGCTGGGACTATAGGTACCTGCCACAATGCCTGGCTAGTTTTTCTATTTTTAGTAGAGAAAAGAGTCTTGCTCTTGCCCAGGATGGTCTTGAACTCTTGAGCTCAAGTAGTCCTCCCATCTCAGCCTCCCAGAGTGCTGGGATTATAGACATGAGCCACTACATCTGACCTGGAAGAGTTTTTTTGTTTGTTCTTATTTTTGATTTTAAAACATACATTCTGTATTAGGGGGACTCATTCACTTAATGTGGCAAAAACCCTGTTCACACGGGCTTAAGCCAGAAAATGAAATTTATATTTGTCATCATAGGGGATATTAATTGACACCCATGTGTCTGGCTGGATTAGGTGTTGAGGTGATGTGCACAGAAGCCCTTCCCCACGTCTGCACCTCTCCTGTGCCCAGTGGCTGTTTCCCAGCAGCTCCAAGGAGAGCCCCACACTCCAGTCCCCTTTGTCTGCCTTGGTCATATGCCTGACCCTGAAGTAGTCATTGTGGTTAAAGAAACAGAAGGCTTGGGTGAGGTTTGTGTGTGCCAGGCTGCCAGAACACCTGGTGTCCAGTGCGTGGTTTACCTGGCCGCCCTCTTCCTAAACACCAGACTCCTCTTATATTTTCCTGTCTCCTTAGCAGGGTGTAGAAGGTTCTTCCCCACCTTACCCCAGCCTCTCTTTACAACCCCAGCCAGCCCCGCTCTCTTCCTTTCTCCCACACCCTGTGTTCCAGCTGCAGCAAACTACTCCCCATTTCCAAACAAATCGTGTACTTTGTTTCTCTGCCTTTGTACACGCTGTTCCTCTTGTTAGGAATACTGCCCTTTCTCCCTTACTCAGCCTTCAAGATGCTGCATCATCCCTGGAAATCGCTTGGGCACATTGGCCACCCCCCTCATCCCCCCAACCCCCCCACCCCCCGCTCCCACTTACCTCTGTTGTTGCCACATCCTGTATGGGACTTCCTCTGTGTATACTCGCCTCCCCTTCTAAACTTCATGTTGGATCCCTGAAGGCAAAACTCAGCAATTTCCATGGAGTGTCTGTAGTATATTAGATACAGAGGGACTGTCTGTGGAAAGAATGTGTAGATGCTGTCAGCTCTCCCACACTCTGGGTTATCTTAGCATTTTTGTGCAAGATAGGCACCTACGTCTGACCCAAGGGCCAGGACTTGTGTCTGTTGGTGGAAGGGCTGCCCGGAGCTACTTTCTTACAGTCCAGGAAAACCAGAAATACCTGAAAGTTTCCATGCCCCGGGGACAGCCCTTAACCCATGCCTGACAGTGTGGAGTATGAATGAATACTCCAGCTCCTTTGCATTAATTAACAACTCTAGGGTCTGACCCAGACTGTCCCCAAAGCTCCCTGGGAGGGCTGAGCCTCAGTCACACTCTATGTGACCTTAAGTGATAAAACACCCTCCTTCACCTTCTTTCCCTCCTCTCCCCACTTCCCCATATCCCTACTAATTTTTTTTTTTTCTGGGAACATTTCCTAATAAATCACTTTCACACAGCTGCGCATGGTGGTGCAGGCCTGTCATCCCAACTACTCAGGAGGTGGGAGGAACATTTGAACCCAAGAGTTTGAGACTCGCTTAGGCAACACAGAGAGACCCCATGCCAAAACCAAAACCAACCCCCAAATCAGTATTTATGGATCACCAAGTGTATGGAAAAAACAGGAGCAGGAGAGGATTCCCTTTTGGGATTTCCCTGCTGAAGGAGAGAAGATGTGCATGAATAGAAAAAGAACTGGAATATAAATACGTATTTAGTCTATAAAATGAAATGTGATGAAGAGGACGCGGACATGAGGCTATAAGAAGAAGGGTTGGATATGGACAGAGGGGACATGAGAGACTGGTCAGACTTCACAGACAAAACTGAGACTTGATCTGGGGCTTGAGGAGAGCATGAGATAGAGCAGGCAAAGACGCAGAGAAGACAGCAATTGTGACCTGGACGCAAGGATGAAAGTGTCAAGCCAGGACACACAGACTTGGAATCCAGTCAAATGAGTCTGGACTTTATCTCATAAGGTGATGACTTTACCTCATAAGGTGAGGGGGGGTCAACATTAATTGTTCATTCAACAAACATTTATTGAGTATCTATCTGTAACACCCGGGCAGGAACAGAGTGTACTCTGGGAAGGGTGTTCCTTAACTGAACTGCCTGTTCTAGTCACCAGAATTTTGATATTTGTTTGTTGAAGCTACCTATAAATCCTGGATAGATTTTTTTCTTACATAGTTTTAGCATGTGTGTATATACATCATCATTAGAAAGATTTAAACATTTGGAGAACTGTGTACCATAGGAAAAGAAATGTCTTATATTCAAGAGAGAGGACCTAAAATCTTGAATGGGGGTTGGTTGGGCTTTCCCTCACTCCGTGAAAACCTGTTGACCATCCCCCCTCACCCAATCACTTGTAGAAAGTCCCTATGGTTGGCTCTGGGCTTGTGGTTCCCAGGAACAATTCCTTGGAAGAGCAGTGTTAGCTAATTCTGCCCGAGAGCTTTGTTTCTCCCCAGTTTTGGTTCAGTATCTTCATTGAGCTTTGAAAGGGGATTAAGGTGAAGTTTAAGCCTGTGCCTGCTGGGATGGTGTGAAGACCATGGAACAGATGACTCAAAATGAACTGTGAAGTCTTGAGCAGCAGCAGTTCAGAGCAAGTCAAGCTGGTAGTGCTGGAACAAAGAAAGGAACTTCTAAGCATGAAAGGGCACCAGGTGGGGCAGGGAAAGACTGCACTTTCTGCTCTTTAAGAAAGCTATGGGTGGTAGTCATTATAGTTTGAACATTGACGAGATCAGCTTTATTTGGTAAGCAAAGCCTGGTGATTTCTACAGAGCTCCTCATTGCATGTATTAAACATTTTAATAGGAAATGTGAGTAGCCCTTCACAAGGGTTGAACCCATTTATAGAAACACCAACAGCCAATCAGGGAGCCTGTTCCTTTTTAGTCTCTCAGACACTGGACATTACCAAACTTGATTTTTTGCCAATCCAATGGGTGAAATTTAATAAAAAAAATTATTGTTTGTTCCAGTTTGCATATACTTAATCATGAATATGGTTAGCATCTTTTGGTGTATTTTTTAGTCATTTTTACTCCTGGAATTAGCTAGTTATGACTTTGACAGTCTGGGTCCTCATTGGTTTATACTTTTCTCACTGATTTGTAAGAGCTCTTTGTATATAAACAATATTATCCATGTTGCTTGATGTATCCTGCAAGTATTTCCAATGGAAAATAATTATCATGAAGATGTTTCTTTTCAGTTTTTATGATGATTGCTATACCTTATTTTTTTCAGTTGCAGTTTTCAGTTACAGACTTTATTCTGTGTGTCTTGGGGCACAGCACTCACCACTAATTCCTGTCACATTAAATATTCTTCACACGTATGTTCTTTGTTTTGGTCATCTTCCAGTAGGCTGCATTATGGCCTCAACAAGATTCATCCAGAATGAGTGGTAGTGATCTAATACCTGAGTTCTTCCATATTTGAGGATGTCTTTCTTTTTTGTTTGTTTGTTTGTTTATTAGGATATCTTTCAGTTCTCTTTACACATGAACAATATTCCGACTGGATGTAGAATTCCTCAGTGCACTGATATTCCAGGTGGAGAAAGAAACAGTGGGAGAATGAGAAATAGAAGCAGTGAATTGTGTGAATCAGGAGGGAATGGAAGCCTTGGAGACAGAGGCTGTGGCCAGGTTTTGGAGTCCCTCAAAAGCCAGCCTAGAGGGAGCTGAAGGCATCTGATGAAACGGCGGACATGTAGTGAGGTTTTAGGAAGATTAATCTGGCAACCTCAAACTCTTGGGCTCAGGAGATCCTTTTGCCTCAGCCTCCTGAGCAGCTGGAACTACAGGTGCCTACCACAACACTTGGCTAGTTTTTCTATTTCTAGTAGAGATGGGGTCTCCATCTTGCTCAGGCTGGTCTTGAACTCCTAAGCTCCAGCAATCCACATACCCCAGCCTCCCAGACTGCTAGGATTATAGGTATGAGCCACCGTGCCTGGCACACAGCAGGGTCTTCTTCCTCACCTTTTCCCGCTGACTAGGAAAGGCTCTGCCCACCACACCTGGATTCTTCAGAGGCCGGATACAGAAGGACTACCTGTCCCTATCAGGCGGGATACAGAAGGACTACTTGTCCCTATCCCAACTCACCAGACTGCTTCCTAGTTCAAGTGAAAGAGCAGAAATATGCAGCAGTTCCTCAGTAATTTGTATTTATCACAGGAGTCCCTCAGTGAAATGCACGCAGGGGCCAGGCGGGTTACCCAAACAAGTGAGATGGTCCTATATCCCAGTAAGACGAGGGGTGTTGTAGTAAACTGGCTTTTGGACAGGGTGGTTGTGTGTGGCTCTAGCTAATTAATGCAGATCACTAAAGTCAGATTTTCCAAAGTTTTAAAAAAGAAGCCAGAAATCCAGATAACTCTATGAAGCCTTTTAGTTTTCAAGTTTTGGCAATTCATTCAGATAAATGGGGCCAATCAAAACATGCTCTTGGGCCAGATTTGGCCACCAGGCCTCTCGCTGGCAACCTCTGGTTTAATGGTTGAAGGAATCATGGCAGAAGCACCATCAGCTGGAGCTGTCATAGTAAAAACAATAGCTGTTCTTTGTTGTGCACTTGCTGGGGACCTTAACCTAAGGTATTTCCTCAGTTCTAATATGCCAGCCATACCATTTATATAACAACAGCTTTCCAGGAAAAGAAGAAAAACAATAAAAGGGAAAAAAGAAGCTACCACATGAAATGTATTCATCCATAAAAGACACACCTAGATTTCAGAAACACTGAAACAAATATATAAAACAAACAAAAACTAAAACAAATATGTGCCTCAGAAATGCAGTAAATATGGGACACTTTTTCATTTCATTCTTTTTTTTGGAGACACAGTCTTGCTTTGTCACCTAGACCAGAGTGCAGTGACATGATCAGCCTCAAACTTCTGGGTTCAAGGGATCTTCCTGCCTCACCCTCCCAAGTAGCTCAGACTACAGGAGCCCGCCACAACACCTGGCTAATTTTTCTATTTTTCATGGAGACAGGGTTTCACTCTTGCTCAGGCTGGTCTCAAACTCCTAACTGCAAGCAATCTTCCCACCTTGGCGTCCCAGAGGGCTAGGATTTATAGATGTGAGCCACCATGCTTGGCCTTATTTCGTCTTCCTTTTTTAAATTTTAGGTTAATATGAGGGTACATATAACTAGGTTACACTGTCTGGGCATGTGGTTCACGCCTGTAATCCTAATACTCTGGGAAGCTAAGGGGGTGGATTGCTTGAGCTCAGGGTTTGAGACCAGCCTGAGCAAGAGCAAGATCCCATCTTTACTAAAAATAGAAAAAATAGCTGGGCATTTTGGTAGATGCCTGTAGTCCCAGCTACTTGGGAAGCTAAGGCAGGAAGATCACTCGAGCCCAAGAGTTTGAGATTGCTGTGAGCTATAATGAAGCCATGGCCACACTACCCAGGGCAACTGAGTGAGACTCTGTCTCAAAAAAAAAAAAAAATTGGCTCGGAGCTTGTAGCAAAGTGGTTTTAGCACCGGCCACATACACTGAGGCTGGTGGGTTTGAACCCTGCCCGGGCCAGCTAAACAACAATGATGACAACCTCACCACCACCAACAACAAAATATAGCTGGGCATTGTGGCGGGCACCTGTAGTCCCGGCTACTGGGGAGGTTGAGGCAAGAGAATAACTTACGCTCAAGAGTTTAAGGTTGCTGTGAGCTGTGATACCCCTGCACTCTACTGAGGGCGACATAGTGAGACTGTCTCAAAAAAAAAAAAAAAAAAATTAGATTACATTGTTTGTGACTATAAGGTAACGTCCGAGTTGTAGTTGAGTCCTTCTTAAAAACATTATGTAATAGGTATGGTTGTTAAGCTCATTTTATGGTGTGAAGCTCAGTGAGACTAACACTCCAAGTTTACGTGTCTAGCCAGTGACAGAGCCAGCACTTAAATAGATATCTGCCATGCACCCAGCTTTGTACTCTTAATCATTGCAATACGTTGCTTCCTAAAGTGTAGAATGAATCTCACTCCTTGTAGGTGTTGGTGAATATTATATTAGGCAAAGCAGCTGTAACAAATAAACCCAGATATGTAGCAGCACAAATAAAATGAAAGTGCATTTCTTGTTCATTTAATAGTCCTTCATGGCTGTTCAGGAGTGGGGGCAGCTCTACTCCGTAAAGACCTCAAGGTGGTAGGTGATGCTGTCATCTTTAACATGCAGCTTCCAAGACGTCACTAGCTCAGTGAGCTGGAATGAGAAAGGACATTTGCTGTCTTGAAGCCCTTAGCTTGGAAGTGGCAACCACTCACATTCTATTTAGAACAACCCAGGCCCCAATAAACCACAAGGAGAGAGCTGGAAAATGAGGTTCTAATCACTGAATAGCCATTACTCCATTACTATGGACAGTAAGAATGAATTCAGGTGAAAAGCTACTGGTCTCGCTGGGTGCAGTGGCTCACGCCTTTAATCCCAGCACTTGGGAGGCCGAAGTGGGTGGATTGCCTGAGCTCACAGGTTTGAGACCAGCCTGAGGCAGAGTGAGACCCAGTCTCTAAAAAATAGGTGGGCATTGTGGTGGGTGCCTATAGTCCCAGCTGCTTGGGAGGCTGAAGCAAGAGAATCACTTGAACCCAAGAGTTTGAGGTTGCTGTGAGCCAAGATGTCATGCACGCTACCACCAAGGGTGACCAGGTGAGACTCTGTCTCAAAAAAAAAAAAAAAAAGGCTATTTGCCTCTTTCACAAAGTAGCTTACAGACATCGAATAATAACAAATCACAGAGAAAGTTTCAGTTGGTGCCAAGCAAAGTCTTTTACACTTCCTTTGCTAGGTTTTTTTCTTTAAACAAAGAGAACAGATGATAGTGTTTAGTAGAACTTACTAATATTGTTTAATTTTTATCTTATTCTACAACTGCCTTCTCTTTTTTGGTAACTGATGCTGAGTAGAGATATAAAGTTTCCTTCTACCATTAATGTATTTAAATGTAAAAATGTTGGTAGATGTTTTAAAATGTTAAATAGTTGCACACTGACGTGCTGATATGACAAAACCTTGTGAAGGTGCTTTGTACACGATGGATTGTTCAGACACCAGGACAGAGTTTCTGAAGTTGGGGGAAGCACCCCAGAATGCTAAGATGGCCAACTTGGCAGCTAGCATGGTGTGATTCAGACTGAAGGCAGAGGGGACCTGGTTGAGGCCAAGGCCGGTCCTAGAACCCTATGAGAACAACCTAGCTCTGAAAGAGACACAGGATCAGGTCCTATTCCTATATTCCCACTGCTCAGGTCCCCAGGGCATAAGCTGGGGCCAGGAAACTTGTTGATACTCCCCCATTCTCCCCACCCTGTTCCCCATTGCCCCATTGGGCTGCCCTCCAGAGGGCATAATTATTAGGTGCTTTTAATAGAAGATTCTATACCTGGGTCAAGCTCCCAGCTAGAGGCTGCCCCTGGCCTTAAGCTGTCACACTTCCTGAAGGCAAGAGAGAGGGTGGAGCTGGCCCTTAGTCCTGGAACTGGGTGAGTCCAGACCGCAGTCTGGAGACAGCATTCTTCCTGAAAACAGCTGGCCTACTGAGGTGTTTCTAGGTATTCCACTGGGCTAGTGATAAAGAAACAAATTTGACCAGGGAGTGAAGGATCATGGGAAATCACTTGGGAGAGGAAGGACCCAAGATGATCTAATGACCTTTCTGTCCAGTATTACTGAGGGCTCTGGGTGACTAGATGGTGCACTGCTTATCAGGGAAATGCCAGTTAGAACAAGGAGGGCTTTTTCCTCTTCAGCGTGGCAACAAGTGTGAAAGGGATGCAGTATCAGTGCTATCAGGGATGTGAGGACTGCTACTCTCAAACATAGTGAGTGGGAAATTCTATTGCAATATTTACTTTAGAGAACAAATCACCACTATCTAGAAAAATCTTAATGTGTTGTCTAAAAAGCTCTTATGCATGTGCTCAAGGAAGCATATATACAAGTCTGTTCATTGCAACATGGTTTGTAATAGCAAAAAAACAAACAAAAAACAACAACAAAAAAAAAAAACCCTGGAGAGCCCATATATCTAGCAATAAAAAAAAAAGATGAGCAAAATATGATTGTGACTATCAAAATAAATAACAGATCTACATGTATCAATATGAGACAGCCAAAAACCACAGTAATGAGTGGAAAAGCATGATGTGGAATGATAATTCATTTTAATTATCTATTATTATATAACAAGGAACCCTAAAACTTATAGGCTTTAAGTAGTAAGAAACATTTATTATATTATCTCCACAGTTTTTTTGTGAGTCATGAATTCAGGTGCATCTCAGTTGGGAGATTCCAGTTCAGGGTTTCTCATGAAGTTGCACAGATGTCAGCTGGGGCTGCAGTCATCTGAAGACTTGATTGGGGCTGGAGCATCCATTTCTCAGGAGGCTTACACATGGCACTGGCAAGTTGGTGCTGCTTACTTATGGAAGGTCTGAGTTTTTCCCAGGTGAACCTCCTCCACGGGGCTCCTTGAGTATCCTCATGATATGGCAGCTCACCACTCCTAGACTGAGCAATCTCACAGAGCTCAAGGCAAAGTGGCAATGTTTTTTATGACCTATCCTCAGAAATACACCATTACTTCTGCCATATTCTATTAATTAGGAATAAGTCACTAAGTTTTGTCTACATTTAAAGGAAGAGAAACCAGTTTCCACTTTTAAAAGGAAGGAATGTCAAGGCATTTCTGGACATATTTTAAAATTAGCATGTGTATGCTCTGATACCATTTCTGTAGATAAAAATGATACACACCTGCCTGGCTGATCAGAGCTTTCTACCAAGGTGGCTGTGGTGATTGCTTTAGGGATGGATTCAACACTCAGGTGTGAAAATTCTTTATTTGTTTTGGGGCTGCCAAGATTTTAGGTTAGGCTACTTGAGTCATCTGTCCACCAGAATTAAGAGAGACTTTCTGAAGGACTGAGAAAGAGATACAGTCCTAATGAAATCATTTGAGTTCCTGGATTCAGACATGCCTGAAACCTGATTTCATCTTTCTCTGAAGTTTTCCATTACATAAAACAACAAATTCCCTTTTTAGCTTATGATGGCTTGAGTTTTCTGTCTTTTGTCACTGTAGCCAGTTTGATGAATACAATAGTTAATGGTGTTGGTGTTGGAATTCAGGTCAAGGTGACAGTTGAGGTTAGGTCTGGGGTGTGGGAGAGGTTTGAAATGAGAATTAACACTCACTTTTGTCTTTAGTTTTATTTGACTCTCACTTGGAAATATCTCTTGAATGTACCACTGCCTCTTCTCTCTTACTATCCCTGATCTAGTTCAGGACCTCTAAAGTCTTGCTTGGATTATTGCAGTAGCATCCTAACTGATCTTCTGTTGCCACTATCTTCCCCCACATGCTATACACCACATTCCTTGTAGAGTGTGGATTTGACACTGACATTATCATATTGTTGTCATGATCAAAGACCTTCAGTGACACCAACTGTCTGGAGAATGAAGCCCAAATACTTCAATCTGACACTTGAAGTTGCCCGTTATATTTTGACTCAAGCTCCTTTTCCAGCACCAGGTCCCAGTGCACCTCACCTCACACATGTACACACACAACACGAGCATTTCGTTTCCCACTTAGGCTGAGGTTAAGGAGTTAGACATAGTTTTGGGATTGGGGTTAAGACTAAGTCTGGATTTGTGTTAATCAGCCTTCAGGATGGTCCTCAGTGATTCTTGCCTCCTGGTATTTATGTCTTTGTGTAGTCATCTCCTACAGTGAATATGGTCCAACAGGATACTGTGGAAATTGTGAGGGCTGTGTGATGATTAATTTTATATATTACCTTGACTGGACCATGGGGTGCCCAGATAGTTCGCTAAATAAATTATTTCTGAATGGATTTGTGAGGATATTTCCTAATGAGAGTAGCATTTGAATTGTTGGACTCAGTGAAGTAGATTGCCCCCTGCACCAAACACCCCCTAAATGTGGGAAGGCATCCTCTAATCCAGTGAGGGCCTGAATAGAATAAAATGATCAAGGAAAGGAAACTTTGATCTCTCTGCTGAACTGAGCTGGAACATTTGTCTTTGTCTGCACTCAGTCTGGGACTTACATGATTGGTTCTCCTGGTTTATGCCCTTTAAGCTTGGACCAGAACTTAACACTACTGGTTCTCCTGAGACTCAAACTGGAACTATATCACTAAACCAGTTTTCCTGGATTTCCAGTTTGCAAACAGCCCATCATGAAACTTCTCAGCCTCCATAGTCATCTGAGCCAATTCTTTAAAATAAATCTCTATTGTTCCTGTTCTGTTCTTTTGGGGAACCACTTATATGCACAGTTATCCCTTGAATATTTTCTCCTATCTGCTTATCCTTTCCCTCTGAGTTTTATAAGAACTTTTAAATCAATTCTTCATATTCACTGACTTGGTTTTCTGCAACAACCAATCACCTGCCAACTACCCAATTGCCTCCCATATTGTCTAGCAGTAAAACAAAAGAAAAATAAATAAATATATTAAAATAAAATAAGAAGAACGAACTCTATTGCATTTTCAGACTCAACAGATACATTTTTCATCTCCAGAATATTTTTATGTTCTAGGAGTATTTTCTTATTAAGAATTGTTTTAGAGATTCAATAGCTTCTAATCTTGGGAAGGCTATAAATTAGCGATTTTTTTTAACCCTTAAATTTAGTCCTCTGGCAGTAAAGGTGATTTATCCAGGGACATTTAGTCTAATTCTTCATATCAGTATCTTTATGACCTACTAGATCTCTGTATATATCCAGACATTACTCTTTATTTGCTTTTTTTTTTTGTTCTCAGCTGGGACCTGGTTTGAACCCACCACCTCCGGTATATGAGGCAGCACCCTACTCCTTGAGCCACTTTACAGAAGGAGGTCTTTGTTTGTTTGACACTGGGTGTTAAGATGGGTTAAACAGTCTGTTTAAATATTTTTTGCTCAGACAAAGAGAGGAGGGAAAAGTTTCTATTTACTGTACTTTTACTTTGCCCTATTTAAGAGTCAACATTCTCTAGAGATAGGGAGAGAGCTTCAGGACAGAGCAGATGTGGTAGGGTGTTTTTCTGTTATGCCAAATGTCTTCTTTTTATCTCCACATTTGTTAGAGCAGTCAGATTTAACTGAGGCAATGACACTTCTTTAACGAGCCCAGCTGGCCTTGCTGGTGGCTATGCTTGGGAGTGACCCTGTTTAGCCTAGCACCTCTCCTGGTCTAAAGAGGTTTTGGTGTATACTTTAACAGAATTAAGTTTCTCTTTCTCATAAACTATATCCATGGTCTACTGTTGTCCCTGGGAACTGGCAGGGAGCATAAGCATATATGGTTCCTTTTATCTCCTCTTCGAATGGGTCTTTCTCTTGTCTGAAACAGATCATGGCTTTGCAGTTCCTACCTTCAATCTAGTTTAAACTCAGTATATCTTCTAGGAATTCCTAAGCGTTTCTGGACCGTTGTAAACCTCACCCTTCCTTTTTTTCTATCTGTGGAGCAGAGTTTTTCTTCTTCTGATAAACCTTACTCTCTTTTAGTCTCATCCTTCACTTGACTAACCAAGTCAAGCACAGGTTAAGCTCTACATCCTCTAAGAAATATTCTGGGAAATTTCCCCAAGTAGATACCCTATGCTGTTTTCTTACAAATTCTTGTCTTCTGCCTGTCTTAGAGCTTATCAACTGGGTTTCTAATTCTGTCTTCCCCTGTAGACTGCAGTCTACAAAGCACGGGCAGTGCTTGTTCCTTCATTCAAAAAATATTTATGGAGAGCCAAGTGAAGCACAGTGCTAGGCTCCTGTCCCTCATTGGACGAATTTATGGCCAGCTTCAGGGAACCAAGCCAGGTGAGCAGAAAGAATGTTGGAACACGGTGGGTGGGGCTTTGCCCCAGGCCCAGTGAGCAAGATAAGTGGGAGGGTGGAGGGAACCCAACTTTCCTAACCTGAGCTGGCCTTTAAGCGGGGCCTGCAGCGGGAACTGCCTAATAGGGCCATCAGGTAAGGAGAGGGACAGAGCTGGGAACTGTGCAGAACCTTGGGTACTGTGCTGAGAAAGCTCAGCTAGCCAAAGGAAAACAGTGTGTCTGTGGCTGATATCTCCGTGGTTAGAATTTTGCACTAATGAGCTATTACAGGGGAACGTAGAGAAGTGTTTTAAATTGGTGGATTTTTGCATTCAGGATAAGTGACTCAAAGTTACTTAAAAGTTCTTAGGGGCGGCTCCTGTGGCTCAAAAGAGTAGGGCGCCAGCCCCATATGCTGGAGGTGGCGGGTACAAACCCAGCCCTGGCCATAAACTGCAAAAAAAAAAAAGTTCTTAGAGTCTTGGTTTCCTTTTTTGTAAAATGGGGGAAGGACTAATAACCACCACGTAGGGCCATTCAGAGGATTAAACAAGACTACGTGTGGAGCACATTAGTCTAGTGTTTGGGATTTAGTAAAAATTTAATAAATATTAATGCTCACTATTCTTTAGTCTTGTTGATATTATTAGCAGTTCACCTAGAAATGAGTGGAGCACAATTTTTGCTCCACTTTTGAGGTATATCTGCAGCTGTCTCTTAGAGCTTCTGGTGTATGCCAGCCAATAGCACAGGAAAGGCCCTTCCCACTCCGGTACCTCCCCAGATTTCTCTGTGACTGGGTTGTAGCACAGAATAGCTAGGTTTTCTCCAAAATGCTACCTCTACAGATGAGACTTAAAGCTGCCATCACTCATGTGAGAAGGTCAAGAATCTCAGTGGTAGCTTGTCATAACGTGATCACAGTGAAACATCTTCAGATAAAACAAAGTACCCAGATGTCACTGAGAAGATAGATCTAGCTATAGAAGACTTATTTATTCTGGGGACCACGTAGAGAGGAACAGAGATCAAAGGAGGTTTGAAGGAGCCATTGATGTCTCTTTGAGAATTTTATACCCAAACATCAATGTCTAAATTAAGGCCCTTGTCCAATCCATTGGACCAACTTTCTTTTGAAGCCAGCCCAAACATTTAGGGCTGGGTGACTGATTGGACTGGAGAGTGAGGGCTGATTTGCAAGGTTTTTTTCCCTACCTAATGCCATCAACTAACATTTTGGGAGGATACAGAGATGTGGAGGGGAAAAAGACCAAGAACAATTTTGAACACAGGGTTTTTTAAGGTGTTTGAAGGGTGCTGAAGTAGAAATATCTAGAAGGCGATTGAAAATGTGGATCTAGAGCTCCCAGAGAATTATATAAAGATGCAGAATTAGAACTGTAAATAAGGAGAAGGTTATGTCAGCTGTGGGCAAGGACAAGATAGCCCGGAAGTGTGAAAGAGAGTGAGATGAGGACGAAGGTGAAAGCCATGAAGAATTGCCATTTGGGGAGGGAAAACGGAAGATAGGAAGCCAGCAAAGACGATGGAAAGGAAACAAAAATCAGGGAAAGAAGAGCAAAGCTAGGGGCTAAATGTGCTACACCAGACATCTTAGGGAGAATTTTCATTAACTGGAAAAAAAATGCTATTGAATTTTAAACACATGAAAACAGTCTGGGCATGGTGGCTCATGCCTGTAATCCTAGCATTCTGAGAGGCCCAGGTGGGTGGATTGCTTGAGCTCAGGAGTTTGAGACCAGCCTGAGCCAGAGCAAGACCCCATCTCTAAGAAAATAGCCAGGCGTTGTGGTAGGTGCCTGTAGTCCCAGCTACTTAGAGGCTGAGGCAAGAGCACAAGAGTTTGAGGTTGCTGTGAGCTATGACAGCATGGCACTCTACCAACAGTGACAAAGTGAGACTTTGTCTCAAAAAAAAAAAAAAAGAACCCACATGAAAATATAGTTGGCCTCTCTCACAATGTAAGAAATGCACAATAAAATACTGAAGAGGTACCAATTTTTGAAAAAAGAAAAAGACTATTTTTTTAGAGTAGTTTTAGAATTCACAACAAAATTGAGGAGACAGTACACAGAGTCTCCACGTACCCTCAGCCCCCACAGGCTTAGCCTCTCTCATTACAAACATCCCCCACCAGGGTGGTGCATGTATTACAATTGATGAGCCTACACTACACTCAGCATCACTCAAAGCCCATGGTTTATTTTAGGGTTCGTTCTTGGTGTTGTACATTCTATGGCTGTGGACAAATGTATAATTTGTAATTGTAATTGTAATTGCAAATTACACATTGTAATTGTAATTGTAAATGTAGTTGTCTGTATGATGTCCACTGTATGGTATCAATTGTCTGTATGGTGCCTTTTCAGACTGGATTCTTTCAGGTAGTAACATGCATTTGAATTTCCTTCCTGTCTTCACATGGCTCAATAGCTCATTTCTGTATAGCACTGAATAATATTTCCTTGTTTTGATGTATCACAGTTTATCCATTCACTTACAAAAGGACATCTTGGCTGCTTTCAGTTTTTGACAACTATGAATAAAGCTGCTTATCAATATATGTGTGCAAGTTTTTGTGTGGACATAAGTTTTTGACTCCTTTGGGCCGTTTTTTAAACCTACCAAATTGGTAAGAATAGAAACATTTAATACTGTGTTGGAGATGATGTGGGGAAATAGGCTCCCCAGAATAGTCAGGACATATACCTTTGGCCCATTAATACCCCTTCTGGGAATCTTTTGGGCAGATATGCAAACACATGCATACAGAGAAGATTGTACAAGGATATTCACTGTGGTATTATTCGTTATAGCAAAAGGTTGGAAATAAACATCCATGAAGAGTGGACTTGCCAAATAAATTATGGCTCATCATTTTAGTGGCATATATGGGTTTGTTAGAACAAATAAAGCTGATCAATATGTACCAAAGTGGAATAATTAGATATTTGAGTTAAAAAAAGTCACAGGACAGAACATGGTGTACTATTGTTTCTGTAGAAATGGACAAAGGTGTGGCTTTGGAGCCCGACTGTGGTAGTATAAGTCCCATCCCCACCACTTTCTAGCCATGTGACCTGGGGACAGTTGCTTGTGCCTCAATTTTCTCAGCCTTATGGAGTTATCAGGAATAGTAAGACTTACATTTTCCCCTTCTGTACTTTTTGAAGTTTTTAAACTATGAGGCTATGTTATCCTAATTCTTCAAATTAAAAATTTTAACAAAAGAAGACAGGTGAGTAGCAAATAAGCCTCTGGAAAAAAGCTCATCATCATCAGTAGGAAAATGCATATTACAGCCACAAGGGTATATCATCTCATACCTACTAATATGGCTAAAATGATAAATATTGACAATCACAAGTGCTGGTGAGGATGCTAACAAGGGCTGCAACTCTCATGTGCTGCTGGCGGGAATGTGAAATGAAATGGCCACTTTGGGAAACAAGATGGTAATTTTTCATAAAGTTCAACATATACCTGCACAGTGACCCAGAAAACTCAGTCCTAGTAATTTACTCAAGAGGAATAAAAACTTCTGCTCAAAAATTGTACTGGAATGTTCTTAATAGCTTTATTCAAAATAAAGTCAAAAAGTAGAAAGAACTGGGTAAAGGATAAACGAACTTGTATATCTATACAATGGCATAAAAACAAATGAACAACTCATACTCATGGCAACATGGATCAACCCTCTAAACATTACGCTAAGTGAAAGAATCCAGAAACAAACAAAACAAAACAAAACAAAAAAAAAAAACAAATGCCATGTGATTCCATTTATAGAGAATTTTAGAAAGGGAAGAATGACAGTGATAAAGAGTTTAGTGGTTGTTAGGGATGAGGGGTAGGGAGGGACTGGGAGCAAATAGACCCAAGGGGACTTTGTGGGGATGGGAAGCCGGTTCTATGACTGTGTATGTTTGTCAAAACTAGAATTGGATACCTAAAATTGTGAATTCTATAAACAAAGCTGGATTTTTTTAAAAAAAGAAAACCAGCATTAGTCTAACAACTATAGATTTTTTTTTTTTTTTTTAAAGGGTGGGCTGGTCTATAATGTTCAGTGACAGAGGTGTGGCCTGATCTATAGTGTTCAGTGACAGGGAAATTAAACAGGATGAGGCTGGGAAGGGACAATTTGCTTGGATTTCTTAAGTGGCAGCTTTTGCTGCAGTGTCTTTGTGGGGGAGGGATGGAATGGATCCCAGACTGCAAAGTACTAAAGAGTCCACATGAAGTAAAGAAGTACAGACAGCCATCTGAGATCACCTTCTCAGAAATCTGTCTGTTCATAGGTACAGAATAAACATGACCCAACCTCTCTGGTGACAAAAGAAATGCAGACTAAAAGGAAAACACTGTGGCTTATCTGCTTGGGACAGTCTGATAGCCTGAGCATGTCTGGGTGCAGGAAAGTGGTGTATAATCTTTGTGGAAAGAAATTCAAAATAATAGGCCCCTCTCCTCACAGTGTAAACTCTGATCTGACCACTTCATCAGGAATTTATTTTATTTTTTATTTTTTAAAAGTATTTTAGAGATGGGGGTGTAACTGTGTTACCCAGGCTGGGCTTGAACTCCTGGCCTCAAGTGATCCTCCCATCTCAGTCTCCCAGGTACCTGGGATTCCTGGAGTGTGTTACTGCACCAACACATCTGTCCCTCCTCTAGAAATTTACCCTAAGGAAATAATTGAACAACTGGCAAAGGGGAAGTGATTCACAGTGTTATTTATAATATAAACCAGTGGAAACAATCTATATATTCAGTACTAGAGGACTGGCTACATAAAATAATGGTTTATTCATTCCAGAATTTGCTTTCAGCCTGTAACACATTTTGATTTATACACAAGTATGGGAGAAGAAAGGATTGGGTGAGTGGGAATGAGGATGAAGGGGAGACTTTTGCTAAATACTCTTTGCTACCTTTAGTAGGTTGAATTATGGTAGTCTATTACTTATCAAAAAATTAAAATAGGCTTGGTGCCCATGACTCAGTGGTTAGGGCACGGGCCACATAAACTGGTGCTGGCAGGGTTGAACCCAGCCAGGGCTTGCTAAAAGACAACAATGACAACAACAACAACAACAACAATAACAACAAAATAGCTGGTTGTTGTGGTGCACGCCTGTAGTCTCAGTAACGTGGGAGGCTGAGTCAAGAGAATCGCTTATGCCTAGGAGTTTGAGGTTGCTGTGAGCTGTGACACCACAGTACTCTACTGAGAGTAACATAGTGAGACTCTGTCTCAAAAAAAAAAAAATTAAACTTTTAAGATAAAAATTATGATCTAGGCTTAGTCCCTATACCACAGTGGTTACAGTGCTGGCCACACACACCCAGGCTGGCGGGTTTGAACCCAGCCTAGGCCAGCTAAACAACAATGACAACTGCAAAAAAAGATAGCCGGGCATAATGGCAGGCACCTGTGGTCACAGCTATTTGGGAGGCTGAGGCAGGAGAATCACTTAAGCCTAAGAGTTTGAGGTTGCTGTGAGCTGTGACACAATAGCACTCTATCCAGGGCGACACAGTGAGACTCTGTCTTTAAAAAAATACACGTTTTGGACATTAGTAGGAGAACTGTGAACATGAATAAAGAAGTCTATGGTTCAGTTCATAGTATTGAACCAACATTTATTTCTTAGTTTGACAAATTGTAAGATGGTAACATTAGGGAAAACTGGGCAGAGGGTATATGGGAACTCTCCATAGTATTTTTACAATTTGTACATCTAAAATGACTTCAAAGCAAAAGTGTTTTTTAAACAAATTTTTAAAAAATAAGTAAGTACCTGACCAGGTACTGCAGTTACTAAGGAGGCAGAAGGATCATTTGAGCCCAGGAGTTTAAGTCCAACCTGGATAATAGAGAAAGACTCTATCTCTAAAAAAAAAAAAAAAAAAACCAAAAAAACAAAAAAACCACAGGTTTACTAAAAAAGAGGCTGGGCACTGTGATTCACACCTGTAATCCTAGAGCTTTGGGAAGCTGAGGTAAGAGGTTTTCTTGAGGCCAGGAGTTCTACACCAGCCTGAGCAAGAGCGAGACCCCATCTCTATAAAAAACAAAAACAAAAAAAAAAATAGCTGAGTGTTGTGGTGGGCATCTGCAGTCCCAGCTACATGGGAGGCTGAGGCAGGAGGATCATTTGAGTCCAGGACTTTGAGGTTGCTGTGAGCTGTGACCACACCATTGCATTGTACTCAGGGCAACAGATTGTGATTTTGTCTCAAAAAAAAGTTTATTGACATAGAAGTATCACTTTTAAAATTACAGCATGGTAGGGTATAAGAGATGTGACAAAAAAACAAAAATGTTGGTTGGTGATGAGGGGGAAAAGTAGGATCTGGGTAGAGAAGGATTTTAGGACAAGAGTTTTCACAGTTGGAGAAGGAGCAGGTGAGTGGGAGAGGCTGAAGACAGCATGAAGAGAAGTTTTAGGAGAACGCGGGGCCTGAAAAACAGGCATGGGATAGGCTGGGGTGGGCGAGGTGTTCCTTTCTCCCTCCCACTTTGGAGGGAAAGAGCAAAGACAACAGGGGATATAACTAATGTTTATGGGCAGAAGAGTTTGTTCCTGCAACCCACCTGAGTCTTCTCTGAAACGTAGAGGCCATTTCACTCACTAAGAGTTGGGGTAGGAGGTGAGAAACTGATGGGGCTTACAGTGGACAGAGAAGGCCTGGACTGCAAAATGAGATATGCAAACCCAATGACACAAGACAGCAATATTTCCCAATTACCCTAGGAGGCCAATCACTTGGAATTTGTTTAAATTAAGGAGCCTCTTAGCCTCAAACCCGTATCTATTGAATTAGGAATTCCATGAGTGAGGTCTGATATCTTTGTATTTCACATGAACTCAGGTAGTTTTTACCTTGAGGAATGTCTGAGGAACACTGAGGTGAAGGAATGCTTACCCCTGGTGGCTCACAGTGTGTTCTGAGCACCCGTAACTTCAGCCTCACCTGGGAGCTGATTAGACCTACACACTTCATTCCAGACTGAACAAATCAGGATGTGCATTATCCATCTGATCCCTAGAGGTGATCCATTATGGTCTTCAAAATCTGAGAAACATTACACTTAGTAATGCTGTTACCATCAATGTGTAACGGGGGCCAAGCCCCATAGCTCATGCTTATAATCTTAGCACTCTGGGAGGCCAAGGTGGGTGGATTGCCTCAGCTCAGGAGTTCCAGACCAGTCTGGGCAAGAGCAAGACCCCAGTCCCTACTTAAAAAAAAAAAAAAAAAAGTCGGGTGTTGTGTGGCCCCCTGTGGTCTCAGCTACTTGGGAGGCTGAGTATCCCAAGTATCTTGAGGCATGAGTATCTCTTGAGCCCAAGAGTTTGAGGTATCCCAAGTATCATGAGGCATGAGTATCTCTTGAGCCCAAGAGTTTGAGGTTGCTGTGAACTATGATGCCATATCACTCTAGCCTGGAACAACAGAGTGAGATTCTGTCTCCAACAAGAAGAAAGAAAACATAAATGTGAAACTGGTAAATTGGCCTAATCACATTATTGTCTTCCGAGTGACTGGTGAGGAAAGGAGAAAATCCCATTTGGATTAACCAAGGGTTGAGAGGTCTAGGATGAAAAGAAGGTTGAAATATTTGAACATGAGGTCCAGGATGGTAAGAAGGTAAGGAGGAAGGCTGATGGGTGTTCATGGAAGGCTGAGGGGCTCTGGAGAGCCCATATGGGTCAAGAAGCAGGGTGGAGGGAGTAGCAGGGTAGGAAAGGTGGAGGGATAAAAGATAATTTCACGTCAAAGTTGCAACCTTGGGAGCGGGTGGCTGCCGAGGAATGAAGATGAACATGATTGGGGTTGAGGAACTCAAAGAATTGTGAGGTCTCTTAATGAGTGGGTCATTCTAAGTTTAAGTACAAATTTCTTAAGATGAGCACCTACTTTACATGGATGGAACTGGAACATATTCTTTTCTCCAGCTTCTTATGAATTCTCCCTTCCTTAGAGGTTTTGTAAGGACTAGAGGCTAAAGTATCAGTGCCAGCGAAGGCAGAAGGGCTGTGAAGCTCACGCACCTGCCACAGTGGAGGACAGCTAACCCCTCTGGGGCAGGGCCTTCCTCTTGCGGTTTCAGGAGTACTTTATTCCCAGTAGCTAATTAACTTAATTATCCTGCACATGTCAACATAAACTTAATGGCTCAGTTTTGCTCTGGCCCTGTATGCTGCAGTATCTAAATCTCACCTGAAGCCCTCATTCTTAGGGTTTGAAAG
>CAUYPK010132569.1:0-58315 GCA_963574355.1 Loris lydekkerianus
TGATTGTGTCCCCCACAAAAAATTCATGTTAAAGCCTATAGCCCCCCCACCCCCACCCCAATAAAAAGCCTACATTCCCAAAGTGATGGTACGGGAGGTCAAACTTTGGGGGAGTGATTAGGTCATGATCATGGAGCTCTCATAAAAGGGATTACTGCCTTTATAATAAAAGAAATGACTCTCTCGCTTTTTTACCATGGGAAGATTACAAGGGGAAATCCATTGTCTATAAACCACAAAGTGGACCCTCATTAGACACCAGATCTGCCAGGGCCTTTATCTTGGACTTCCGGCCTCCAGAACTATGAGAAATAAATTACCATTTAAGCCACACGGTCTATAGTATTCTGCACCAGCAGTCTGAGCTGATTAATACAATTTTCTTCATAGATCATTTTAACAGAGATCATTGTCAAATGAAATGAAATGCTTAAAACTATGTGTTACAACCACACAACTAAGAGATATTCTAGAGGATTTTTCATAAAAAATTCAGAATTCCTATTCTGGTTCTCACTTTATCTCCAGCTCTACCTGAGCCTGAGAGTCAGTTGTAATTAAATGTCTTGTGCCACAGTTTCCTCAAGGGCTCAAGGGGAAGAACGGTGCATGGAAATGAAGGACGTTGGGTACAGAGGCAACACTGCCTCAAACAATGTTTCCTTTACCATTTTTCCTGCTAACCCCTGTCAGCATCTGACAGTTAGCCCTTGTTTCCATTCAGTCTCATACTTCACTCTCTTTTTGCGCTTTGTAACTACTGTGCCAACCTTCTTGCTTTGTAACATTCGGTAAGTTCTCACTTAAGGTCATTGATAGGTTCTTGGAAACTGCGAATTGAAGGGAAACGACATATAATGAAACCAATTTTGTTTTTCTCACCAACTAAAGTTCAAGGAAACGATGTTATTCAATGAGCTGCTGTATGTTGTTTTGCTTGAAGGTACAGTTCCCCAAAACCTGTCTGCAATGTTAAGTGAGGACTTACTGCACAGGATTTCCTTCATTTTCATTTTCTACTTTCCTTCTATAACCACAGCCTAGCATCTGACCCTTTAAGCCACTTATCGCTGCTCCCTGATTAGACAGTAGTACAGGGAGATGTGGGCTGGTCAGGCAGTTTTCACACTCACCTAAGGAATCAGAGCAAAAGTGGTTAAACTAACGTTGCCAGAGCAAAAGTCATTAAAGCAGAATTATTTCTTGGCTTCTAATCACTAGCAATGCATCGGGCAATTTTTATTAGAAGCTTCATGAGCAAAGGAATTCCCACTAAACCAGTGGTTCTCAACCTATGGGTCATGACGCACAGGAACTGAATTAAAGGGTCACGGCATTAGAAAAAGTTGAGAACCACTGCACTAAACCATCAGAATGTCTGGAGTGATGGCCTATTTCCAATTTTGCCATATTCATTGAGTGAATTAGAGCAAATTTCATCTACACTTCTCATTTCTTTATATAATTTTTGTAAAGATTAAGTAGTTATTGTCATCATAATCATGGATAAGCCTCACATATAAACTACTCACTCCATATGTACATGTGATTATGTGGTGCCAATCTCCTTCCACTGAACCTTTTTCAGATATGAAAGAAACAATTGGAAGTTGAAAACAAACCATAAATTACATACTCTTAAAATTATACACCCTTCAATAACAAAGCATCGTAGCATACCTGTAGGACACTGAGATTAACCTCAGCCAGCTAAGTGCCACCTGTCCTCAACTACCTGCTTCGACCCCAGGCAACCATTGCCCTGTGACTTTCAAGCTCATTTATGTGGCCAATGCCATCATTTCTCATTTAAGTCTTCTTATAAGATGAGCAGACATTTCAGTCATATGTAGTTTCCATTTTTTCAAAAATCTGCCATGAGGGGAAGGGAGCTTAATAAGAGAAGTACAATGACGCTGACTATAAAGATTATGAAATGTTGTTCATTTCTACTTTTTTTTTCTTTTGAGCCCCTGACTTATTTTGCCTTTCTACCCACATGCAAATTATTTGTGCACAAATTCATTAGTAAATTCCTTATGACTTAATACTAAATCTCAACAGTGGAGAAAAAAACAGTTCACAGTCTTTTTGCAAAAAAAGTATGGAGAAACTCTTTTCCTTTATTAAAAACATAAGAAAAAATAAAGCTGACCCAAGACCGCAGAGACTATTTTTATATGTGGAAAAAAAAAATACTTTCAGCCAGGATTTATAAGATCAGTAATTCCCTCTGCAAACCAAATTTCCACCCTGTAATGGTGTTTCGTTATTTAGGACTGAGTCAGGTTGAATGTGATAACTTTGGAATGCCGGATGACTACAGGGGTGTGAAGAAGACTGTGTGGTCACCAACCTTACAGGACACTCACAGCCATGAAGGAAGAGATCCAGGAGCACAGCCTGCTGATGTCACAGACAGCTAGAGTCTTTCCACTCCTCTAAAGGAAAGAGAATGGGGCCCCACCTTGCCAGGAAAGCCAAATCAAGAGTAAGCTCCCCACAGGCAAATCTTTTGAAGTGAGTCATGCGGACTCCCTGAGTGCAGGTGACAGCTCCCAGGAAGGCCCATTCAAACTTCCAGCAGCCATTCAACCCATTTCCAAACACGGTTTTATCAGAATCTATAAAGCCAAAGAATAAATCCAGTCAGCATCCTCAGGCTTCTCTTCTTCTATAGCATCAATAAGTCCATATATATTTAAATGTAAGTGCCCATTATGTGAAGACACTCTATGGCAGTGGTTCTCAACCTTCCTAATGCCTCCTAAGGCCGCAACCCCCCAACCATAAAATTATTTTCACTGCTACTTCATAACTGTAATTTAGCTACTGTTATGAATCGTAATGTAAATATCGGATATGCAGGATGTATTTTCATTGTTACAAAGGGGTCATGACCCACAGGTTGAGAACCACTGCTCTAAGGCCCCTTGATAGAGAATGTTTGGCAGAAAATAAAAAGTAAATAATAAGATTCTACACTCTTGAGTCATGGGAAAAATAGGGAAAAAAAGAACAAAAAAGAAGTTCTGAAAAGATAAACAGGCTACTATGATGGAGACTAACAGGAAGTTTGACTCAGGGAAGTCTTATATTCTAATTTTAATGTACAGTCCGATCACATAAGGATCTTGCAAAAATGCAGATGTCAAGTAATAAAAGTAGGTCTAGTGTGTCTGGGGCTGGGCCTGGGGCTGTGCATGCCTTACAGGTTCCAAGATGCTATTGCTGTTGGTGTCAACTATATGTTTTAATAACAAGTCACTAAAGTTTCTTTACATCAGTAGTTCCATCGGACTGGAGACTTTTAAATTGTACATGGTTATAATGGTTAACGTCATACTTCTACTGGGCAACATTAAACTAAACTTTGAGGACCATTGCAATTTTGCTCCTGAAGAGACATTTGTCAATATCTAGAGACATTTTTTGTTTTCGCAAATGAGGGCAGGGGTTCTGTAGGCTGGTGAATATCCTGTAGTACACATGACAGTCCCTACAACAAAGAATTGTCCAAAGTGTCAACAGCGCTGAGGTAGAGAAATCTATTCCATGAAGTAGTGCAGTGATTCTGCTCTTTAGAAACACTCAGGAGAAGTTCAAAATACGGATGGCCTGGCCCACTCCCAGACTAATAAAATTGGACTCTCTGGTACAGAGACCATAGCATTGGTTGTTCATTTTAAGTTCTGAACATTGTTTTAAGTTCTCCTCTGTTCTAGAGGGAAAGCTGGAGTCCTCCCCCTCCACCTTATTCATTTGTCCCTGCACTGCAAGCACCCGCACCTCTCAACCTCAGCCCTGAGAATCTGCATTTCTAACCAGTTTCCAGGTGATGCTGAAGCTGCTTGTCTGGTCTCCTTGGAGCATGTTACACCCCATCCATACTCAGCCTATACTGCAAGTGGGAAACAAATCTTTCCATTATGGATCATTTATTTTTTTACTGGGTCATCTTAATGAAACCAATTTCATTCAACTATTTAATTCTTGCCAGTACACAATTTAAATCACTTCTAAATGTTCACACAGATTACAAAATGACATGGATTAACTTCTTTCTGACATTAATCACCTAAGAAAGTGGGATCTGGGGAAAACTGGAGCTGTGTGAACATTTTATGGTCCTTCTTCACCATAATTACCTTTTGAAAAATACAGAGGGTACCAAAAATATATACATATTTTAAGAAAGGAAAAATCTGAATCAAAGTTGTAATACTCAATATACATGGATAACGTTCATTATCTTATGTATTGTATCTCAGATCTACTATAATTGCAGAAGTCAAACATGACTTGAGTATTATAATTTTAATGTAATTTCTCCCTATCTTACATGTGTATCTTAAAATACCTTCTAAGGCAGAAAATAAAAAGTAAGTAATAAGATCCTACGCTCTTGAGTCATGGGAAAAATAGGGAAAAAAAAAACAAAAAAGAAGTTCTGAAAAGACAAACAGGCTACTATGATAGAGACTAACAGGAAGTTTGACTCAGGGAAGTCTTATATTCTAACTTTAATGTACAGTCCAATCACATAAGGATCTTGCAAAAATGCAGATGTCAAGTAATAAAAGTAGGTCTAGTGTGTCTGGGGCTGGGTTCATACACACACAATCTTACTGAACACATTTCCTACTTTGCCCCAGTCATGCTGGCCTGGCTGATAACCTCAGGCCCTTTATCCTAAGACCCTTTCCCCAACATCACCTGAATGCATAACTTCCCCACCTCCCCTGGTCTTTGCCTAAACGTCGTCTCTCTCCCATCTGTGCTCCTATTTCTCAATCCCTTTCTCTCTACTTTTTTTCTTTTCTCCCATAGAACTTAGCACATTTTAATAGTACTACCCCAATTTCCTTGCTCTGTTTATCACTTATTTTCTGTCTCTCATGCTGGACTCTCAATTCCATAATGGCAGAAATCTTTGTTTTGTTCATTTGTGCTGATCGAATAGATGTTTGGTGTTGTTTTTTTTTTTTAATCCAAAAATATTACTGTTTCCTTATAATTTTATTGCATTTATTAAATAAATTCTTTCTAAAATTATTTCTGAAGTTCTTTTAAAACACTTCTGCTATGTGCTGAGCAAATAATTAGAAGGCTATTTGACAGCCATCACCAATTAAACTGAGAATTCAAGCACCTTCTGGAACTCAGATGTTGTCTCTGTGGCTATCATCAAGGGGAAATAATGATAGTGAAGGTCAAACAGGTCCACAGAGGCCAGGCTATGAGGGTTTTTGAAGCAGGGTAAGGAGTCTGAATTATGTTTTCATTAATTAGGAAGCTGCTGGAATTTTGAGGCAAGAAGTTAGGCACAGACCCCCAGTATCATAACGTGTGGTTGATAAGGCCCATTGGATTGCTCTGAGAGTGCCCACTTTTTTATTCAATGACCTCTCTGTTTCAGATCATTTGATGATGCTTAATTTAGCAAGCTTGGTTATAACAGGCAGTCCAGAACTAGGCAGTATAGAGTAAATCTATCTTCAGAGTATTTAATTTCACCCTAGACCAAAGTGTTGTCTGTGGGCCAATAGCACCACTGGAAACTTGTAAGACATGCAGATTTAGAGCTACTAAACAGGAATTTTAACAAGATCCCCCAGTGATTTGCAGGCACATCAAAGTTGAAGAAGCACTGTCCTAAGGTAACACTAACTCCTTCACTTCTCGCTCTGTGAGGACCATAGTGGGACAGGATGAATAGGAGAACTCTTTCTTCTCATTATCTATAGTATATTTGATCTACCACCTGTGACAGTGGCCTCTATCCTTGGCTAAGAGTTTAAAAGTGTCCAGGGCCAGAAAGTTTGAGAATTGCCTCATTAGAGAAAGTAAAATGAAGAGTGAAAAGCCTCTTGTGGGAAACAGGAAACTCCTCAAGTAGACCATGGGGTAAGCAGGATGGAACATACTGACAAGAAGAAAGAAAAAAGTTAGCCTGCTTCTAAAATGAATAAACATACCCATAAGGAGACATGGTAGTGTCTAAATTAGGTTCTCAATGTTCTCTGTATTGGGACTCTCTCTCTCTCATAAATAATCAAATTGCTAAAACCAGGCATACTCCCCACATAAGGTCCTGTTATTCTCTCTTCTCTGAATGCTCATCCACAGATATTGTGTAACTAATTCCCTCACCTTCTTCAAGCCCTTTATCAAAACCGACAATTCCACTGGTGCCCACTAGACCACTCAATTGAAAATTACAATCCACCCAGCTCTATTCACACACATTGCCAACTCCCTTCACCCAGCTTTGGTTTTTCTTTTTCCACTTACCACTGGCTAAAATATAATATAACTCATTTGTTTATTATATCTACTGACACTACCCTCATTACTGGAATACAAACTCGAAGAGGGAAGGCTGTTAGTTTGTTCTTTGATTTACCCCAAGGATCCATCCCCGAGCAATGCCTGGTATGTGGTATGTCTACAATAAATATTTGTTAAATGGAGGAGAGAGTTTTGCAGATAGAGGCAGTTTTGCAGGAGATAAAGTGGCTACTACACTAAGGCAGAACCCAGATTTGAATTCTGAATTGGACAATTACAAAGATATGTGATCTTTGGCAAGTTATTATACTCTCTAGATCTCAATTTTATCACATGTAATATCTGCCCCCCAGGTTTGTGGTGAGAATAACTGAGGAAATGCCCAAACACCACATATCACTCAGCACACACAGCTGCTGTAGTCTTCACGTCATTAACTACTTCATCTTTTATGCTCCCAGCAGCCAGTTAAATTTATTAACCAGTTTTGTCAACTATTTTGTCTGGCTTTTTCTCTGAATATTGTTTAAAAGTATCAGGAATAGTAAAATCCATGGGATTTAGTTTTACTATTATTAGTAGCATCTCCTAAAGGCATACTGAAAATTGGCCCACATCCCTACTTGGATTAAAGGCAATGGGCAGCCCCAAGTCCACTTTTGCTACATAACGACTAGCTCAATTTTCCATTGCTTAAGAAAGTATCTTTCAAGCTCAGAGATATAAATAAAGCCCATTAGACTCCTAACATGTCTGTACTAAAAGCATTATGAGACGTTACTTAGTGGAACCTTTAGATTACCTTAATAGGTAAGGAAATGAAGGCCTGAGGTAAAGAGATTTTCTGAAAGTTACATAGCTTGTTAGTATAGAGTAGAACCTGAAATCCAGGTTTCCAGATTCCCAGGCCAACATTCTTTCCACTCTATCCAGAAGAGAAACTGTTACTGTAAAGGATGAATGAATGCTGTTTGCAACAAGTTGGATGGAACTGGAGACGGTTCTCCTAAGTGAAGTATCTCAAGATTGAAAAACCAAGCATCATGTGTACTCACTATTAAAGTGGAACTAACTGATGAACACACATGTGCACAGAGGGAAGTAAATCTCAGAGGACATGGAGCAGGGAGAAGGGAAGCGTGAAAACCTACCTAATGGGTACAATGAAGTTTGGGCGATGGTCACACCCATGACTCAAGCATTACAGATGTGATCCATGTAACCACAAATATTTGTACCACCTTAACATTTGAAATTAAAAAAAAAATTAGTAAAAACTATGCTTATGAAATCTCCAAAAGTGAGCAAATTTTAAAAAAAATAACTTTTCACTCTGTTAGAATAGAGCAGTAGAGGATAATTGAGATCATGACTGGAAGGGACCCAGGGTGCCTCTCTAGCACTCTGTAGCCCACAGTTATTACAACTCACAACTAATTATTTGTGCTTAAGTAAATATTAAACAAATACATCCTGTGTATGCCCTCAAATAACACAAAGTTCCTTCATATTGTCATATAGAAGATTCTAATCACAGAGCGATGAGTTCACCAAGTCACGGCTGCTGAGGTTTTTCAACCTCAGTATGTTAACTTTGGAACTTTTAGACTGTAATCTACAAATTGCATAATTGAATTGAAATTTATTAACCAATTTTATTGACTATTCTGTCTGGCTTTTTCTCCGAATATTGTTTAAAAGTGTCAGGAATAGTAAAATGCATGGTATTTAGTTTTACTATTATTAGTAGATCTCCTAAAGGCATACTGAAAATTGGCCCACATCCCTATATGTAGGTAGGTAATTATAAAGTCTTCTCTTCCACTTGTAGAGGCAAATGACAAAATGGTATGTGCTAAAAGAGAAACTGTAGAAAACCTCACACACACAAGATGTAACAGACTGGTCCGTGATGAAGCAAGCCTCAAAAAGTAATTACTAAAAATAAACCAGAGAAGCAAACAACACAGTTGTTATGGAAATATGTTTGAATCACTAAAAGCAAATTAAAGATCCCTCCCATTTGCCAAACATTCCTACTCAGACTCCACCACACGGTACAAGCCTGTACAAATCAACATCATAAGATGATATACGAATGCAGCACTACGGTAGACCTCCGAGCCAGGGGAAAACACTGAGTAGCAGTACAGTCCCCACTGTAGTCGACTGTGAAGTTATTTACCTAAAGAATCTAGTCTTTTAATCCATTTCGAATTCATTCATTTCTTCAATAAATATGTATTAAGCATCTGTCAAACAGGGTTACCAGGATTTCAAAGACAAATGATGTCTTTTATACATTACCTAGCTTAGAACTTAAAAAAAGAAAGTCTGGATCAAGTTTGATTTTAAAGCCATGGGTAGATAAGGAAATGAAAATAAAAACATCCATGTTTAGCTGGCGTAGATGCCACAGAATCGGGTTGAAGGTATACTTGTCCAGGGCTGATTCAGGAAACAAACAAATAGGAAATGTGAATATTGTTGTTCTAACAGATTCGATCTAAGTTTCAGGGGTTGAATAGGAAATACAAGCAGTAATTTCATCATGGCTGAGCAGGAAATATATGATTAAGGAAAGGAAGGCACCTGTCTAGAAGTGATAGAAAATCGGGAGATTGGGAGGGAGTGAACAAACAGCACCCTAGGTCTAAAGTCCACTGGGGCATCCATGAGGAAACCAGTCGTGGCATCATCACAGATGAGCACCCCCCTGAATATGAACTTGGGCACCCCAGAAATAAGGTAGGTGTATTCCCACCCCATTCCTTACCCCAGTAGGTAGTACTGAGACAGACCAATATAGAAATATGCAACAGAGCAAGTGGGACAGGGCAAAATATCAAATAGTATGGAATAACCAAAAGTTCTCGTTTTTTTCTAGCTCTCTAAGAATCAAATGAATGAACACTGCCCGTCAATTAAGCTCTGGAGAATTGAAGGACTGGCATGTGTTTGGTAATACAACTCACCACCTCTAGCTACAAATAAAAGATTCTGGATGGTTTCTTTACCTTTTAGGGCCTGAACTCCCAGCTGCCAGCTCCTAAATGATGATAGTCAATTATTTCTTAAAATAATCTCACAAAAGGAATGAGACCACCTTGCTCACTGGTCTCTGAGCATTATCTGTTTGCATGTTTCTGCAGTTCCTCTGCCTGGGGCAGCACGGTACATCACACAGGGGTGCAAACGCAAGTTGGACACCCTGGGTCAGATTTGAGACCAACTGAATCTGTGTAATCTTAGAAGAGTTAATATTGCTACAGCCTCAATGTTCTCCTCTGTAAAAGGGGAGAGTTAGTAGAAAACCACAGGGACTGTTGTGATGTTTAAGAAAGGTTACCACACATTAACTTTGGCCGTGATTAGCATACAGTATCCTCAGCAATAGTGAATGTGGTGTCAGTGGCCATCGCTGGCCTGAAGACAAAGCATAGTCACTCAGTGTGGCATTTTTAATATTTTATTGTCATTCTCACTGGGCTTTTTCTTAAATGCATTCATATAATCGGCTTATATGTACTATTTAGCAGATGGCCTCCTGAGTGTCTCCCTTTCGCCCTAGGATTATGTGTCTGTATTCTTCATGAGTTAGGCACTGAGTAAACCAGTTCCTGTTTCAGCACTTCACTGGATGTCCAAGGACGCCAGACCTCACGACTGACTCCTCACCACCAACATCATCTAGTAGGGACTTGGACAGTGTGTTCCTCGGCACTGCCCTGCACGGCCCGGCTGGGGACAAAGTGGAGCTGCAAGTAGGGAAAATGATTCTGAGAATGGTTCCAAGGGCAGTGAAGGCTTCTAGACTCAGGGGACCCTACAGGTCGTGGTGGACTTGGTTTCCTTTTACACTGACTGGTGCCTGAACAGACTACTCCTGTGCCCACAGCAAACAAATTCCTATGAGGCACCATAGTGATTTCTTGAAGCATGCTCAGAATGCACACAGTACATTCAGTGTACACTAATTAGTTAGGTCTTCAAATTATCAAGCCGAACATAGCTGTCAAAGTAAAAATAAAAGAGTCTTTTCAAGTGAATAAAAAACAATAAGAAGAAGCAGACCTCGTGGGTACCTTTTTATCAGAAACTTTCATCTTTTTGGCTCTGAGCCTCAAAATATTATGATTTTGAAATCATACATAAAATTTAAAAATAAAAATAAAATTATTAAAAATAAAAATCCCAGGACCATTATTATAGCTTGAATTATTGGTGCTTAAAATACAGAATTAGAAGCTGTCAAATCCTTAGTCCTTCTAAAGCAAGACAAGGTAGCATTATAGAAATATGCTAAAATTGGCACAGCGTCCCTCCCTGAAGAGGCATTCTCTTCAGTCCCTCCTGCGAGAGAGCGTAAGGGTTATATAATGGTTTGTGAATCTATCCTGTCTCTTTCACCTACCATACGCTATTGTACCTTCTTATTTCTAGCCCTAATGATCCTAGAAATTGTTATTAAGAAAATCATGCCCAAAGAGAACTAATATGAAGCAAATACTTTACAAACATGCATCTTTTAAGATTTGTCAGGGTCAAAAATAAAAATTAAAAATTAAAAAAAAGAATTGTCAGCGGCGGGCAGCACCTGTACTCAGTGGTTAGGAGGCTGGCCTAATATAGCCAGGCTGGCAGGTTCGAACCCGGCCCAGGCCTGCTTAACAACAATGACAACTGAAACAAAAAATAGCCAAACATGTGGCAGGTGCCTGTAGTCCCAGCTACTCAGGAGGCTGAGGCAAAAGAATTGCTTAAGCCCAAGAGTTTGAGGTTGCTGTGAGCTGTGATGCCATAGCACTCTACTGAGGGTGACACAATAAGACTCTGTCTTAAAAAAAAAAAAAAAAAAAAAGAATTGTCAGGGTCAGAATTAAAGCACACATGTGTCTACTAAAACATCATAAAACATATTCCAATATTAGCAATGTATGTTTGCTGTTACAATAAAGCAATTACTCTTATGAGGCAAAAACGAATTGAATTGTGTGGATCCTCATGGAGACGTGTTTTCCTCCAGCTACTACTCCCCTAAAATACATATGCCAAATGTCTGTGTGCTCTTTCATTAATAGCACTGGAATCTAACTTTCTGAACAGTCTTGTGATATGTTGATGAGATCACCATTTGCATTTTATCTGTGGATAACCAAAGACCAAGGAGAACAGGCAGTTATTTGGGTAAGACAATCACCTGATGTGGAAAAAGCTAAACTATTCTCCAGACCAGCTGGGAACGCTCATTAAAACAAGCTGACAGGAGGCCAACCTCACCATGCTGGCAGTTGTCAAAACGTGTAGCACATAAAAATCACCTAGGAATCTAAAAACTACAAATTCCTGGGACCCCCTCCTTCTTGAGATTCTGATTTAAGAGCCTGAGCAGGAAGACCCAACAATTTGCATTTATAGCAAGTACTTCAGGAATATGATGAAAGAGTCAGAAAGAGGGCCTTCAGCCAAGGGGCAATGAATGTGAGTTGCTTAGACAAAAGAATTAGGATTTCATTTTGTCAAAGTACTATATGTGTAGATTATAGAACATAGATGACATATATGAGATAGTAAATAATTATTTAACAATTATCTACTTAACTCCCATTAGAGATATTTCATCTGGAAGAATTATAAGAATAAAATATCAAGAGTTCTTCTTGAGTTTTTTAACAAGATGCTCTAGAAACAGGGAAGACAAGCAAACTGCCTGGAAATTTTTATCACCTGATTCTGCTATTATTTTATGAAAGGAAAAGGCATCTTTCTGTGGACTCCTGATGATACTGTAAAGCTGCTCCCATGTGTTGGCCACATGACCCCAGCATGACCCCCGCTTCCTGCTCTTGCTCATTATCATTTATGCCTGTAAACAGCTGAATAAGGTGCAAATGAGTCAATGTCAAATTAACTCTGAAGAAACTGGATTTCTTTTACCTAAAAGCCACGTAGGGGATAAAGCTGGCTTTAAGTATACTCTTGCTGCTCTTAAACCCAGGATAAGAGAGATCCAGAATCCAAAATCCCCTATCTCTGCTTCCAGGAAACACATATAGCACCATGCATCTTACAAAACCCCCACTGTAATAATACCTTCAGGGTGAGTAAGCTTCATTTCATTGTGTGATGACCACTGTGCAGGAATAAATGATAATAACTTTATAGAGGGCATAAAATACATTCATTTTCCTCTGACTTCCATACAGAAAATTTTGTAAAAATTGTATTTGTTTCCAAAGCTTCTGGTTAGCACATGGGTTCTTGACCTTGAGGCCATGGATGTTCTGGGTCAGATAATTGCTGTGTAGTTGTCCTGTGCACTGTAGGATGGTTAGCAGCATTGCTAACAGTGTCTACTCACGGGATGACAGAAGCATCCCCATCCTCCTCAAAAATGTCTCCAGACATTGCCCAGGAGGTTAAAATTATACCTGGTTAAGAACCTTGGTACTGGAGTAATTGTCTAGGGTGGCAATCACATAACCTGCTTTTAATTGATATCCAACATAGACCGAAATTTACCTCTTCATGGAATGCCCTAATCAGCACCATATCCAACTTTCTTTCCCAGCCCTGTTGTTTAAACATAGCAATAAACTGGGGAAGATGGACAAGCAAGCTTTCAGAAGCAATCATGAGCCAGGTACACACAACCAGGAGAAAAACCACTGGAGAGCATAATCCACCACAGAAACACCAAAGGAAGAAACCCTGGCATTGAGGCAGCCTGGGATCCATAACTCATCTCCAACCAAGCCACCTATGTCACCAGGGCCCATGGGTCTGCACTACCTACTCCTCATTCAGACAGATGGACTTACGTATTCAGATATGAATGCACAGAAAAGTATGATGTAAGCAATGTTTGTTTTGATTGTCACCTTGGTGACCTGATATCCTCAAGTCATGGGTTTTGGAGTCACACTGACAATTCACATCCTAGCTATGTCATTAACTGAACCTATGATCTATGACAAATTAACCATTTCAAGTCTCAGTTCCCTTGTCTAAATGTGAGAGTACTAAAATCAACTCTAGACAATCAAATAAATTATTAATGTATGTGAAACACAGGCACAACATAGGCACTCAATGAATCCTGATTATTTCTGTTTTGTTACTATAGTAAGACCACCATTATTATAATCTTCATTATTATTATACTCGCTGCAATGCCAGTGAGTTTAGGAATTCCAAGCCAAGGACCACTGCTTTAGCCCATTACTCCTTTTTACTTTCATATCTAAGAAATATCTGCTAATTCAACTTCAGTGAGTTATTTCATGGTAAAAGTTATCATCTTGGTCACTAACCCAAGCACCACCCCAGTTTGATAAATATCTTTAGGAGAGTGCCCTTCATGACTTGACCTAAAGTTATATCTTAATGATGGAAATTTCAGACATCAGAGAATATTTGAGGCCCCAGAATTGGGGAGTTGAGAGGATTACCAGTTTAATTTTATTCACACTACCTTGTCAGATGCCACCTAACAGTGAGTAGAATCAGCTCCACCAGTATCTCCGACTTCAATTAGTGCTGGGAAGAGGGGGTAAAGACAGACTGGCACAGAGAATTTGGGTAGTGATAATATATGATTGAGAACTTCCAGTTTTATCCTTTCACTCTTGATAATTTGCCACATTTCCCAAAGCCCAGAAACACCATATCCCTCTTCACTCTCTAGAGAAATTGTATACATTCTTCAAAGATCAATTCAAAAATTTTTTTCTGTGAAGACTCTCCTGATAACCTCAAATTGAGGGTAATAACTCAATAGAACTTGAGATATAGAGAGAACTTCCCCACATTTTTAAGGTTTGAAAAAAATCCCATGTTTTAATAGCACAAAAAGCTTTTCGTAGGAAAAAGGACAGGCTCATTTCAGCTATAGCCATTGTACTTGGAATGTAAGTCTTTTTTAAAACAAGGTCTCCTATCTACACTAGAATCTAAGAAGTTAAGATAGAAGCTCTGTTTTCCTGAAAATTGTCTATCCTTAGCATCTATAACAGTGCATGAAGCATGGGTGATAGTAAATACCAGTTGAGTGAAGGGACCCAGGGAAGTTTAATGGCATTATTTGCTGCTGCTTGTCAATGTCAGCCTATTTGTTCCACTTGAATTTCCATCAATATCTGCCAGGCACATTGATCATGTTAAAGATTTTTAGGAATAGTTTTCCAGAAATGATGTATTATTGAACTCTGTTATCTTTTTTGCCATGTTATTGTTATTCATTCCAACACAAGAGTTGTAAAATGTAGAAGTAGACTAATAAAAATCAACATGACTACTGTTAATAAACCAAACAATTTGGTGTACATTCTCTTTTTTTATCCTCAGAGAAACTATCATATAATTATTTCCAGTCTACAGAAAGTGAAGGGCTGTGACTCTCCTTTGCCCAGCAGGAGTCACAGTTCTTCCCACCAATCCCACATCTTTCTCACTTTATCACTAAATTCACTAAAATAGCCAGTAGGTAATCTCTCAAACCCATCCATACTCATATCTATTAAAAAGAAACTATAGAAAACAATGAGTTGCCTCTTTCCAGTGGTTAGTTTTTCACAAATCTATTCATAACAATAGTGTCTTTTGCCATAGTCTTCTCCTAAGTCAATGCCACACTTTCTCCCAAACACTTGAGATTTTAAAAATCTTTGCTATTCACTATCATTTAATTTCCCAAATAAAGAAACAAACAAAAAATGAGGTTTAGGAACACATTTATAGTGGATTTTAATTTCCTATTCATCCTTATAATTATGATTTTCCTTATTTTGCTTAAGAAAACTTAACAAGTGTGTGAAATATATTTTCTGCCCTGTGACTCTTCTCATCTTCTTAGAAGAACAAGCAATTGTATATAAAACAATGGTGTTCACAGCTAATTTCTCTACTGAATGACTTTTTTAGATTACTTTGATACTTACACATAGTCATGACACACATGCACAGGTATAGGTGAGACAGAAGGAGAACATGCAGCTCAAATTCCTGAGTTTTGCTGCCAGTACTGATAGTGGGGTTTAAGGTAAATTAAAATGCTAAAGAATGCTTTGGGGGGCTGGGGAGGTAGCTCACATCTGTAACCTTAGCACTCTAGGAAGTCGAGGCAGGTGGATTGCTTGAGCTCAGGAGTTCGAGACCAGCCTGAACAAGAGTGAGACCTCGACTCTAAAAAAAAAACAACAGCCGGGCATTGTGTCAGTGCCTGAAGGCCCAGCTACTCAGGAAGCTGAGGCAAGAGGATTGCTTGAGCCCAAGAGTTTGAGGGTGGTATGAGCTATGACACCACAGCACTCTATCAAAGGTGACCAAATGAGACTCTGCTAAGAAAAAAAAAAAGGAAAAACAATGAAAGAATGTTTTTGATGTTCACTTCCAAACATACTGCATTTATTTTTCTTAATTTTAAAGATAATATGTGCTCACTGTAAAGAAAAAGTTTATAATACTAATTAAATAACATAAAAGTAATTTATTTTCTTTATAACTTCTTCGGTATCACATCCAGCCTTGAGCCATCTCCCTCCACAGTGATAACCATTTCAATTGCGTGTGTGTTTGTGTGTGTGTGTGTGTTTCTAGGAAGAAAAAAAAAAATAGCTGATGTAGACAGAGCTTAAGAAACATGTCTTTTTCATTTGATTTTCTCTGCTTACCAATATACGTGTATCTTAAATCACTTTCCTACCATTAAACACAGATCAACCTCATGCTTTTGAATTAAGTTCATAGTGTTTCATAGGATGTTACCCTGTAATTTGCTTAAACATGCCTCTGTTGATAGACATTTTGACAGACATATTGACAGGTGTCTTAATTTGTATTATATAAAATTCCACAGAGAGCATTTTCATGTTTATATCTTTGTGCTCCTTTGGGTATTTTTACCAGAGGAAGTTTTGCAAGCTGAATCTGTTTTCCCTCACAAGCCTGGATGTTATGAACTGGCTTGGCTTGGCTTCCCCTGAAAGCAAGTCCTAAGACAAAAATGGGAATGCCATGCAGATGACCACTAACTTAATATGGTTTCACTTATGATTTTTCAGCCTCACAATGGTTCAGAGGCTGTTGACATTGGTAAGAAAACAGGACGGCACTCTGGCAAGGCTGGGAAGCAGCAATGAGCAGCTCCCAGTTGGCCACATGGTCAGGAGAGTAAATAGCCAATACTCCATGTTGTCAGATGATTGGCCCAACTGTAGGCTAATGTAACCTTTCTATAGCACATTTAAGGTAGGAGAGACTAAACTATGATGTTCAGTTAGACATATTAACTGCATTTTCACCTTATGATATTTCTTCTTTTTTTGAGAGTCTCTGGTAGATTGCAGTGGCATCGTCCTAACTCACCGCAACCTCCAACTCCTGGGTTTGAGACATTGTTCTGCCTCAGCCTCTTGAGTAGCTGGGAACTACAGGCACCCACCACTACACTGAGCTAACTTTTTCTATTTTTGGTAGAGATGAGTTTCACTGTTGCTCAGATTGGTCTTAAACTTCTGAGTTCACTGCTTTAGCTTCCCAGAGTGCTAGAATTACGGGTCTGAGCCACTGTACCCGGCCAACTTAAGGTACTTTCAATTTAGAATGGTTCATCAAGACATGGCCCCATCATGAGTCAAGGAGCATGTATAGTGCTTTTAGAAATTAATCCTGGGAATCACTGTAAGGCAGAAGGAAAGTGAGGCTAGAACGAGGAAAACTAATGAACAGCACTCTGACTTGCCAGTAAACTCTATTTGTAGGGCAGTCCATTACCCAGGTTTCCATGGACTGAGGGGTTCCCCAGACACAAATGTTCAATACTAGAACCAGGACAGTTTCTGGAAATCTGGGATAAATTGCTCACCCTACTTTATGGGCAACTGGATCTCAACCATTCTAATGACATCCAGATAGGCCACAGAAAACACAACTAAGAATTGTTCCAAGGAGGTGAGCTATTTATCCACCTACACTTGGCACTCCCAGGCACTGTCTTTCAATCACTCTCTAACTGACATGTGCAGGGACAGGGCATGCCCCTTTGTCCACAGAAAGCCCTCTGAAAGAAAGACATGAGCCAACACATGATTATTTTCCCCAAATCAGATTCACGAAAGGATGCTATCTCAATGTTGTTTCCATTTAAATTTTCTAATTACTGGAAATTTGGATTTAACTTCATATTTGCACCCATTTTTGAGACTCAAGTTTTCAAGCAATTAAAGACAGGTTTAGGGTAGGTTATTTTTTTGGCTTGGGACAACTGACTTCCCTAATATTAAAAAAAAAAAAAAAAAATTCCCTCAACTTAACTAAAAGATGTGTGTAAGTTTACTATTTCTCCAGTAAGATGGGGGGAACACAGATACTTCTCCGTGTAAACCAAAAGTGAGAATTGAAGATCTTAGAATCCCCAGAGCTATGATCCTTGTTACATTTTTCTTTACCTTTTTTTAATCACTCTATTTATGAGAAATAGAGTGATATTTAAATATATACAATTCAGGGTAATTACATATCTGCTTCCTTAAACACTTAACCATTTATTTATGCAAGAAACATCTCAAATCCTCTCTTCCAGTTATTTTGAAATGTACAATACATTATTGCTGGTTATAATAACCGTGTAGTGCCAAATAGCAGAACTGAACTCCTAGAATTTTGCACATCATGACTTTTAGGACCCCACTGAGTTGATCTGTGGCTGTGACTCATAGGTCTCTCTCCTCCAAGGCTCTTCTCACAACGCATTTCCTCCCCAGCACATTTTCAGATGACTCCTCATTCCCAGTAAGCCTTGAGCTCCTGCAGGTGTGCGCTGCCTCATTTTATTTCTGTGTGAGCATTGCTGTTCATTTCTATTTCCTTCAAGCCTTACTCACTGCCTGCTGTTTTGTACTGAATTCTGGCTCTCCAGTGGGGAAAGCAGAGATGTTTAATGGAGCTCTCATAACCGTCATTACTGTAACCTAACACTCAAATCCCTTGTGTACCTTAATACGACTCAGCTCAAAAGCTGCATCATACTCACTGTATCATATCACAATAAGAACATTCAGAAGATAACATAATCATAAATTTATACTTTACATTCTATCACTTTGTTGATTAAGCTCTTAAACAGTTCTCCAACTCCCTAAAGCTTATTATTATCCATCCTACCTAGTTTTACCCATTCCGTTTCACTGTGTTTCTCAGCATATATGTTACAGCCTTGTAAAAGATCTTTCTTCTTTTATACTCTCCTGAGTATAAACTCAGTATATACTCTCCTGAGTATAAACTGACAGTACCTTAGAACTACTGAGCAAGAAGCAGATTATATAGTTTCTGCTAACTTTTGATCTCAGAATTTGTCCCTATTTCAAAGAGTAAGCTAACTCTCATTTTACAAAGACAGTGACTAAGAACCAAAGACATTAAGTGACTTGCCTGAGGTCATGCAATTCAAGGCCAAGGACAGAGCTCCTCCTGCTAAACTACTTCTTTCACCTGCATTTTCCATCTTGTCCTGGCTTCTCTGAAAGTCAAAGAACATGTCAGACAGTCTTCTCCTCCTCCATCCCCTGCCTCAGACCCCTGTGCTCCAGAATTGTCCCCGACCATCACCTCGTCTCCGCCTTCAGTCCCTTCTTCTCAGAGAAGTGAAGACCCTACAGAGCCTCGGCCATAGGCACAGGCGTGGCATGAAGGCAGCTCCTTCGGACAGTTCATCCTCCTACTGCCCTGCCTGGGAAGTTGCTGACATCTTTGTGAATCAGGTTTCTGTCTGCACAACCCAAATTCAAGCACCCTGAGTGGATACATCATCTTTATACCATCCTTTGCATTCCCCATCATGCTTAAAAATGCTCATCACAAAGCGTATAGTAGATATTTCACAATTAATTAATGAGGATGGTAATGATAACTCTTTTATGGGAAGAGTCTATTTTTTAATTGTGTTGTGAGAAAAATATACAAAGACATACATATAGAAGATACTGTATATTATACATATAAACATGTATGTGCCTAATATATATAAATATCTATGTGCTATATACACATAGAACTGCAGTTTATTATTCTTAAGAATAAAATTAATCATATTTTGTATTGAAACAGGTAAGAGATGATGACTTGCAAACTTAGTGCTGCCTATACAGAGACAAGAGCAGATTCCACTAGCATGTCTATTTGCAATAAGGTAGGGAGTTGTTTTTTTGTTTTCGTTTTTGTGTTTGTGTTTTTTAGAGCAAATAAATTACTTTATAGACCTGAAGGGATGAATTTAGGTATAGAAAGCTGACATTTTTAGTAGACCTCTAATGTGAAATGTCCTTTTTCAATATACTTCCCCAGAGAAGGCAACAATCCAGAACCTAAAGTCAAATTCTGTAACATTTTAGCAACTGAAGAAACTCAAAGGTGAATTTCTGTTTTGCGGTTGAGGGTCAGGGGAGAGGTAGGCAGAGGAGAGCACTTGTACTTACTGCTCAGGAAACAATAGGGCTGGGGAAAGGTAACTCATATGTATAATTTTTCCACGGTTTTATTAAGATGTTAGAAGTTTAAAATTCAGTCTAAGTCTCTGCTTTAAGGAATATAGATTTTTAAAGTGAGCAGTGAAGAAAGGTTAAGAAAAAGGGTTAATGTTCAATAAGTCTAAAACAACAAAGAAATTTTAACTAAACAAAAAGAGGAGGATTTTGCTGATCTTCCAGTATTTAAAGGCAAGCGATGGTTTCTCATATCTACCAGATGGACAGGTGTGAATGGCAGTAGGGTGCTTTGGAGTTTTATAGGCAAGGAGAAGACATTTTAAGAAAAGAGAACATATTGCTAAGTAGAGGAAAAACTACAAATGCCCCAAACTAGGACCTATGAAAGCAAGGAGTTTGAGCTGCCTTTTGGTAGCCTGGTACCAAAAAAATACACGTTTGCATCTGTAAATGTGCACGAAAGTCCCAAAGTTTAAAATCTTAGCTTGGATTTGAATACCAAGTCTTTTACTACATCAAGGAATAGTTAACAGTAAAAGCTCAATACCTCAGACGTCCCTGAGTGGGTGGCCTCTGGGGAGAACTGCTCCTTGGCAGTATTTTGAGAGAAACTCACTCATCATGTCTGAAGTCATCAGAGGGTCTGTCAATCAGAGGCAAGGCATTTGGGCCTTTCAGGCTTAAAATCACCAGTTTGAAAACAGCCAACACATTCTATGCCCAACTACAAAACATATATGTTACTTATAAAACCACAGAACGATACCAATACAAGACACTAAACATGGAGATCCATTTCATGAGGCAAAGCGCTGGAAAGAATGAGAAGGCTGGGAACTGTCACAGAAACTATTGCTTTGGTATTAGAGAAAGAGCAGAACGGAAAAGTTCTGCTGATTTGCGAATGCTGGGAAACATGTACACATAGTTAATAAGGCAGTATAAAGTGGAATTTGTACGGTTCAGCACGTATGCAGTATTCTTTATGTAATATATATTAGAAAAAGCAATTTTCTGGGACAAAATCTACCCTTTCTCTGCAAGGAAGATTTCACAAGAGGCAGCAACATGAGACATTGTATTTTGCTTCAAATTTCTTTTGGAAGTTGGTAGACAATAAAGCATAATTTTGTTTAATAATACAAAACTATGCAAGTGTAGCACCATAGCAAGGAAAAGTATTTAATTCTGTCTTAGTACCTGGACTTGAAAAAGAACAGTAACTATTCTGATCATTTAAATAGAATTTGTCCTTCCCCAGCACTAGTTATCACATTCAAAAGGCAAAAAAACTATAATGCCTTAGACCCTAAAAGAAGCTAGTAGGCTGGGGCAGCACCTGTGGCTCAGTGAGTAAGGTGCCAGCCCCATATACGGAGGGTGGCAGGCTCAAACCCGGCCAAGGCAAAACTGCAACAAAAAATAGCCAGGCGTCGTGGCGGGCACCTATAGTCCCAGCTACTCAGAAAGCTGAAGCAAGAGAATAGCCTAAGCCCAGGAGCTGGAGGTTGCTGTGAACTGTGACACCACAGCACTCTACCAAGGGTGACAAAGTGAGACTCTGTCTCTAAAAAAAAGAAGAAACAGCTAGTAGACTGGCCACAAGCAGTCTGGACTATGTTGATGTTTTTAGGTCAGGTTGATCATAAGTTACTCCTTGTGTTTTATCATTAACTGTCGCACATGGCCGACAGGTCAGACCTCGGATAGACATTTCCATAAGTAAATTAGCAAAAATTGAAATGTTTCATCTTTCTACTCTGAGTTAAGGTTCTGTCCAGATTATCCACTTGTGATTCAAAGAGATGCTGTCCTAAAATACGACAGGAAATTACACCAGCGGAAGGTCAACCTTAGAATCTTGTCCTTTGAGTCTTCAGGAATCACTTCAAACACAGTCAGGCCTAGTCTGTAGGGACCTTGTTGCCACCAGCAGGATAGCAAAGTTCTGCAGGACTGGGCCCCAACTTAGTGCCAAGGTGATGAGTTGGGATGAGGGGGTGCCACAAGAAGCTGAAAGAGAATTGGGCCAAAATGGGCCATATTTCCCCTTTCTTTGACATTTCAAGAGAATCAAGAGCAATATTTGCCTGTTTAGAGGACTGAGATCTAAAAACCACCCTGTCAATGACCCTTGAAGAACCAGGAGAAGTTTAGATAAAATGCCTAGTTATTAGCCCTCAAACTACTTACACCCTAGGGAAGAAATAATAACTCCGCAGAGCCCATGTAACTTTAATTGTTCCTTTTTGAGGCAATCCGTGGCCACTGTCCTGGTGGAAACTTTTTTTTTTAATTGTGCAGCATGCAACCATGTCAAACTAGGAAATGCTGTATGTGCTAAAATAAGTCAGAGATGGCTCGCCAGATTAGGAAAAAAATATCGTAGGTGGGCAACCAGATATAGATTTAGCAAGAAAGGATGTTGGAGGGGATTTCCAAAGTTTCCCAACTGAAGGCTAGTGGTAGTGATTATGAATAATTCAGTAGTGAGTTAGTGAGACCTACCAACTGTAGGAATCATATTTTTGAAGAAAAAGGCAGCTTAAGGACTATGAAAAGCAAATGTCAAGGTAGTACCTTGTAACTCTCAACTCTGCCATGAAAAAGCAAAAGGTAAAAGGTGCTTCTTAGAGAACTCCCCTTCCTGTAAGGTTTCGAGGTCTCTGAAGAAAAGTTAGTAATGGTTTATCTCTCCGCTACGTTAAAAAACATTTTTCAAAAGTTCGTATTATCTCTGTTTATGGTGTCCGATAATAATGGAGCCAAGTTCATTTGCAGCCAATGAAAGGACTCTACGCAAAGTTAGATCAGACAAGCCACAAAAAGTACAGACTCAACTCCACGTTCAAAGTTTGCAAAACACACACACACCCCACCATGGCCAGCACGGATAGAAACCGCAGACCAGTTTTCCTGTTCTGGCCTCAATTTTGAGCAACTGCTTCACCATGAAGAGTCCTGTCTCTGATGACTTTTTGTACCACAGAAAAGAAGAAAAGAAAAAAGTATGAGCCTAATTTTATCACTAAGACACACCCTTTGCTTTCTGTATGTGAAAATTTCCAGATCTTCTGATTGCTTACAAAAAATTTTACAACCAAGCCCCACAACCCCATATAACTCTTCTAAAGAACGAGTAAGTACTGGGGTCTATCTCTAATGGTGCCAATAGGCTTAGGCATCTCGACGTTAGCCACAGCAGCTTCAGTGGATAACAGCTCTGACCACCAAGGGAAATGTACAAGGACACTGCCAGCTGTCAGTCGTGGGAGAAGAAAACAAATCCCCCACGTGGTTCAGAGAAAAAGCAACTGCTTGCCAAGTTGTGGCCAAGAACTCCAAGAAAAGGAAATAGGGTTATAAAACCAGACCCAGGGCAGCAAACGGCTCTGGAATTCTCCTTCAGCTGATGAATTCACATATGGCTATATTTTGCTGATCTCACTGGTAATAAAAACATAGCAAAAGGATTGTCCTATCTAGTTGATGAAGAAATATAATAACAGTGTTTAGAATGCCTTCTATACCCATACAGTTCTGATATATTGAAATAATATGTATATCTTGTGTGTTTATCATATACATTCTTATTCTGTGTTACAAGCAACTGGATTTTCTCTCAAAAACTCTGTAATACAAGCCAAGAAAATCCTCCAAAATTTCTTCTACTGAAGAAAATACTGCAATCACCCACCTCCTTATACAGTCATAGGAAGAAGGCATACTTTTGGATGGTTGTACATCTCTGGTTTTTAATCTTCAGGTCAGTGATTTAGCCTAAACAAAATCATCATTAGCAAAATAGACCTTATTTTTTTAATAGGAAAAAGAGAACAGCATCCTAGCAATACTCCAAAGAATGGAAGATGGCAGAGAAGAGAAAAACCATGCCGTGAGCTGACATTATCTTGGCTCATGTATCCTTCAGCAACCTCTTTCTATACAGGGAGGGACAAAGGCTGATTTTTCTTTCCAATGAATAAAAAACAGAAACTAGTGTATCTTCCAGATTATATTATGTAATATGTCACTTGGTATAGTATATGGGGATATAGTTTAGGACTTCCCTCCTAGACAGCTGGAGTTCCGAGTGAGCCCACAAACTTCCTCTCTGCTCCTCTTTTAAGTATCTTAGGAGGCAGGGTGGACTGTTTGTTTATGGAAGAAGCACTTTATGAAAATGGTCCCCTGTGTACTTTGGCTATTCCTTTATAACTCTGCCCAGCCTGAGCTAGTCTTCTCCTTGCTTAGACAAGTACAGTTTCATAGGCCAGAGATGAAAACATAAAACCAGTTTACGACAGATAATGTGTTAAGAGCATTGAGGGAGATACTTCTTCTTAGCTGGAATCAATGAACTTAAAAATCAACGTGGAAGCAGATTATGGCAGATAAAAGGTGACCAGAAATTCTTTTCCTTTTGAGAGGTGAAGTCTATTTCCCTTCCCCTTAAATCTAAGCTGACTGGTAATCGCTTTGATAAATATAGTGTGGTAGAAATGACATTCTGGCAGCTCTGGGCCTTAATTCTATGAGAATTGGAAGTTTCCATGTTAGTCTCTTGGAGCTCTGAGCTACCATGTTAGAAGTCTGGCTGCCTTCCTGCAGAAAGCATCTGGTGAGGCTATGAGCCTACATGGAGAGGGGAAGGGCCTAGCTAAGTCTCCTCTTCCAGCCATCCCTACCAAGGCAGAAGGCATGTAACTCACCAGAGCAGCCTAAAGACAAGCTGAAAAGACCACTAAGTAACTCCTATGGATACTATGTGGTACACAAGAATCACCCAGCCAAGCCCTGCCTGAATTCCTGACCAACAAAAGTATATCATATAATAAAAGTATTATTATTTTAGGCTTGGTGCCCATAGCACAGTGGTTATGGTGCCAACCACATACACCAAGGCTGGCAGGTTCAAACCTGGCCCCAGGCCAGCTAAACAACAATGACAACTGCAACCAATATATAGCCAGGTGTTGTGGCAGGCACCAATAGTCCCAGCTACTTGGGAGACTGAGGCAAGAGAATCACTTAAGCCCAAGAGTTTGAGGTTGCTGTGAGCTGTGATGCCATAGCACTCTACTGAGGGGGATATAATGAGACTCTGTCTCAAAAAAAAAAAAAGTATTACTATTTTAAATCACCAATTATAGTTTGCACCCAATAATATATAATCATTACACAGCCTCTGAGAAAATATATAATTTTAAAAACAAAATCCTCCATTATGAAAAACTTGACACATTCCAAATTTTAGTGATTAGGTAAAAAATAGATTACAATCTAAGTATATGTTTCGTGATATATATACAGGGAAGAGAAAAGCTAAGGAGAAAAGAGATGAATCTCTTGTCTGTTAGCAAAGGTTCCCAAAGAAGATGTTACATGATAGATATCTAAAAGTTTTATGTAAGTTGGATCATTGTAAATCTTTGCAACAAATATCTGTTGAGTAGCTACTATATGTCATTCACTGTGTTAACCACTAAAGTTATAATAATGATAAATATCATTTCTATCTGGGAAAATCTTACTTTCTGTTAGGTCATCAGCTAACTAATAGGTAATTAAAAATTGGTTTAAATAAGGGGTTGGCGAGCTTTTTTTTAAAGGGTCAGATAGTGAATGTTTCAACTTTTTAGGCCAACTCTGCCAATACAGTACAAAAGCAGCTTTAGATAAAACACAAACTGATGAGAGTAACTGAGTTCCAATAAAACTTTATTTATAGACACAGAAACTTGAATTTCATTAACTTTCATATGTCTTGAAATATTATTATTCTTTTGATTATTTTCAACCCTTTGAAATATAAAATTGGTCCTTAACTCACAGGCTATATAACAGGCAGTGTGTTGGATTTAACTCCTAGGCATCATTTGCCAACCTCTTTTTCCAATTTTGATCAGATGAGCATACAGCAGGAAGAACTTACAAAAAATAGTTATCACTATCAGATTAATTAATGCTTTAGATTGCCATGGATACAAATAATAATCTGCCTTCTATTTCTGGTTTCTTCCATGAATAAGGGTATGAGCCTTAGCCTGCAAGAGGAAGCTTAGATGTCTTACCAGTGGGGATCTCTGGAAACCACAGGGACCCAGAGGAGAGGAACAGTCTGCCCAACAAAGAAGAGAAGAAAACTAGAGATAGAGTGGGAGGGCACATCCGCAGAGGCGGCCTGATGTTGTAAAAGCATTAAGCAAGAAGCACTCAAACAGCGAAAGTGGGACTTTGTGGGGAAAGGACAGAGTGCCAATATTTAAAAGAAATTTGCCCCCTTTGTAGATTTTTAGTGCCTTTGGGTAAAGTTCCTTATGGAACACCCTAGCCAGGAACACTGGAAGCACAGAAATGTCTAAAGTTAACACTCTTGTTATTGAAAGGCTCTTTATTATTTATTTATCTTCACCAGTCAGCCACCTACCTTTCCTTTAAATTATGCCAGTCCACTGTATGTTGAAATAAGCTCATTTTGATAAGACACTTGCTAAAGATCTGATGCTTTGCATATTAATGTTTTGTATTTACTTTGTTTTTATATGATGAGCCTTCAAAAAGTACTGTCAAAGTTGAAAATCTATGTAGCAGATCTCCACTGTGAGCCAGTTTACACACAAACATCCCACACTGTTCTCCAAGGATGATTGCTTAAAAGAGCTGACTCTATTGGGAGGAAAAGAGAATCTAAAACACACACATTTCTACCCTTTGTACGTAGGGTGTTGAGTCACCTGGTGTACATTCTTCCTGCGTCCCTCTCGTACTCAGTCTCATGAAGGTGTATGATCTCTGTACCCAGGATAGCAGCTGTGACCTTCATTTTCACATTCTGATGTGTTTTTTTTGTGGCTTCCTCTTCCCTTCAGGGGACCCATGATGCCTTTGTTCAAAGTAATTGTTCCAACAGCTGACAACTTATGTCAGGCAAGACTACCGCTGTGTTGATCATTACGTTCATACAGACACCAAAACAACAGGAATTAGGGTAGTCTGTAAACCCAACTGAGATAGGTCTAGTCTTCTCTGGGGGAAAAAAAAAAAAAAGAGTCCTTTAATGATACGCAGGCCAGAATGTTGCGTGATCTATGTCATATCAACTAGATGACTAATGACTTGTGGGTTTCTTTTCACCCAGAATGTCACGAGTCTCCTCTTAACTCTCAGTCAACCACTTCCACTTGGCTTCACTTAAAAAACAAAAGCTTCTGACAGTCCACAGCACAATTTTTAAAGAACATTCTGTAATATCTCCCTTACCCCCAGCACGTTCTTTTTGCTTACTCCTCTATCTCTTACTGAAAGAATAGAAAAAAGGTTTAAAAATGTGAATGTGCATTTTAACAACATTGATCCTACCAATTCATGAGCATGACATGTTTTCCCATTTGATTCTATCACCTGCAATTCCTTTCCTCAGTGGTTCATAGTTTTTTTTGCAGAGGTATGTCACGCTATTAACTTGGATCTAACTAACAAGCACACGTGTGCATATAGGGAAGTAAGACTCAACGGAAGTCAAACGGGGGAAGAGGGGAGGAGGGCATGGGCACAATTCCACCTAACGTGTACAGTGAACACTATCTGGGTGACAGGCACACTGATAACTACAACTTTAGCATTAGTAAAGTGATCCATGTAGCTACAATTATTTGCATTCCCGTAATACTTTGAAACTTTTTTTAAATGTACATGTGGATGGACTGTATTCTGTCACACAACCTCTTTAGAGAAGAGTAGTATTATGTAATCTTGGCTTCCCAAAGCACATCGACAGCACAAATTTAAGGAAGGAAGGGGAGGGAGGGAAGGAAAGGAAAAAAGGAATACAAGAAAGTGGAAGGGAAAAAGAAAATGGAGGGAGGCTCAGTTTCAATCAAAGGTATATTTAGCTCATATTTCTAACTTATTTAACTAAGACACAAAGTGTTTCTCCCCACTCCTTTCTCTATGCCTGACCTGGTTAGTAGTTTGGATTTCCCTTACTAGGGGAAAAACACTTAGTACCTTCCTTCTCTACAAACATTTGAGACAACTCAATTAAGTCAGTGCTTAGAGGGTAAAGACTCCTCAGCCAACAAGGATCTTCAGCCTTTCCAGGTGTGATGTAACTCTTCCCTCCCCATCTGCCAACCCGCCAACAGCCCTTCCATCCTCTCTTCTCTGCCAGCACCTGCAACTGCCAAGAACACCTCATTGGCCAAGTGGAAGGAAAGTGTCCCTCTAAGCCAGACATCCAGTCTTAGATGACTGAATTCCTTACTGGAACATGTCCCTTTCCCCAGTCACCTTACTTTTTAGTGTCAGAATATAGAAATCCCATCCCCCCCCCAAAAAAAAACCCCACATCCATGTCCTACTCCCCAGAACCTGTGAATTGTTGGGTACCATTGACAAAGGGAACTAAGATAAAATTAATGTGACCAATAAACTGGCCTTAAAATGGAAAGATTGTCCTCTCTAATTTAAGTGAGCCAACTGCAATCATAAGCATTTTTTAAAAGTAGAAGAGGGAGGCAAAAGAGAAGATAGAAGTGATGTGATACGAAAAAGAACTCAGCCTGTCATTGCTGTCTATGAAGATGGAGAAAGGGGCACACAAGCCAAGGAATGTGGGCCATGTCTAAAAGTTAGAAAAAACAGGGAGTGTATTCTACCATAGAGCTTCCAGAAAGATATACAGCTCTCTAGATACTTTGAGTTTAGCCCAGTGAGATCTACATCAGACTTCTTTCCTATAGAAGTGTAAGACTGCGAATTTGTGTTGCTATTACACATAAGCCACTAAGTTTGTGGTAATTGTTATAGCAGCCATGAAAAATTAATACAGAAACTATTAATTTAAGACACATCCATACTATTGGGGAGCCATCCCCCATTCATCCTAGACTCTTGGGCACACAGCTCTTCCCACCTGGTTATGAGGTCCCCATCTTTTCCTCACACTCTCCCATAGGTTAGCAGCAGATCACATCTGTATCACATAATGTCTCTAGATTTAACATTTACTTCCAAAGGTCCCTTTGCCATCCTTGCCACAGGATTGTTACACAAATTGTTGCATTGCTTAGCCTGCTTACTTCTTTATTTCTGCATGTGCACAATGGAACAAATAATAATATATACTGTGTAGAGTAGTTGAAAGGTTAAATAAGAAGCTTAGAGCAGTCATTGATCACTGTCCTACTTTGTCACATCTTTGGTTTTCGCATCTTTATGCTTTTTAGACATTCTGATAATATCTGCTCTTGCCAAAGGTCAGGCTTCCCAAAACATGCCTTTCCAAAAGGAAATAAGATGATGTACTTGGTCCCATTGGCCATCAAAATCCCAAATTTATGTTTGAAAAACTTGGTAATGCTTCTTTTGTGCTGTTAACTAAGTTTGAACTAAATTCCTCCCATGATTTTAAAACATAGATTACTCAAAATTAACTTCTCTAAGCTATTTTACATAATTCCCCAAGATATAAAAGACAGACGATTGCCATCAAAAGTGTGAAGTTGGGCAATTAAGTTGATGAACTTATCCCAGAAAAAGTGCTACATACCTCACTGGTGAATATCACTGTTCATCACCTTTGAAGTACACCCCCTTGGTCATCTGATGATGACAGTATTGACAGCTATGATGGTCATTCCAGAAAAAGAATTCCAAAATCGCTTTGAAGAATGGACTAGGTGCTGGTCTCGGTTCATAGCCTCCCAAGGGGAGTACCTCAAAGTGACCATGGTGATATTCAGCAGTGAAGTATGTAGAACTTTTTCTAGGATGAAATCACAGACTTAAATGTCAACCTTCTACCTGGGGTGTTTATTAAAATATTAATTCTCAGATTTTATTCAGTGAATTAGAATGAAAGCACATGAATTTAAATATTAATAAACATTTGTAATACATGATTCTTGTGTATACAAAGTTAAGGAACTTAATAAATTTTTTTCATAACCTTAAAACTTACCCTTATAGCGCTACATTAGATAATTTGACAAATTGAAACAACCACACGGGAAGACCAGGTTTTGCTAATTTGGACATCTTTTCTTATAAAAATTTAAAAATAAATCATCTATTTACTTTCTCAAGAAAGAGAAATAGAACATTTGTCATACTGAAGAAAGTGATCCATTAACAAAAAAACAGCATTTATTAATTTCTCATAGCACAGACATCACTATGTATGTACATATTGGTATAGAATAAATGAATTTTATAATGCAGCGTTTGCAACACAATTATACATGTATTTTACAGTGGATATTCCATTAGCAGAATCTATATTCTAATATTAGAGCATTTGAAAAACATATTCTTCTTAGTAAAGTATCTCGAGAATGGAAGAAAAAGTATCCAATGTACTCAGCCCTACTATGAAACTAATTTATGACTTTCATATGAAAGCTATAACCTATTTATAACCTAAGAATATGGGGAAGGGGGAGAGTGAGGGGAGGGAAGTGAGAGGATGGGTGGAGGGAGGGTGATTGGTGGGATTACACCTGCGGTGCATCTTACAAGGGTACATGTGAAACTTAGTAAATGTAGAATATAAATGTCTTAACACAATAACTAAGAAAATGCAAGGAAGGCTATGCTAACCAGTGTGATGAAAATGTGTCAAACGGTCTATAAAACCAGTGTATGGTGCCCCATGATTGCATTAATGTACACAGCTATGATTTAATAATAAAATAAATAAATAAAATAAAATAATATTTAAGTTTCTTTCTGGGCTCAGATTCCAGACTCTCTTCACAATGCTTGCTCTTGCTGACATCATCTCCAAGCAAGTAATATTTAAAGGAACTAAAAATATTTTGATTTAACTAAAATAGCTACTACTTTCCTCATCTCACATAGAATACTGGTTTCAGCCACCTTGGGAATACATTGCAAATCATTTTAATAACTGCGTACTGTATACTTACTGTGTACAAAGAAGGCAGTGAGCCAAGACAGCATCAGATACAAATGAGTATGGCATGGGTTTTTACCTTGAGGAACTCATAATCTAGCGAGACTAATACTTAAACCACAAACAGGTGAGGCAGTGTAACACAACACTCGAGAAAGGGGGCCTTAAACAGTATTATACTGGTAAATATTTAACAATTGGTGATCTGGAACAAAATGAGAGGTGTGCTGGCTTATAGCTCATGCCTATTTTCATGGTGTAAATACACTAGCTTGTTCCTACCATCATGGCTTTACTGATGTGTAGATGTAAAGAGGTGCTAACAATGGACTCTAAAATTTGTCTGAGCTGTCTCTAGAGATGCCTGTCTGGTCTTGAATCTCAGCTCTGGCAAATGCTAGAGTGGTACCAGTTTTTTAACTCCTTTAGGCTTCAGCCTCTGCCTTGGAAAATGGGATGACAGTAGTGCTTATCTCACAGGGTCAGTTGAGAATTGTGTAAGACAAGCCAAGTGAAGCACATAGAACAGTGTTTGGTGTGTGATCTCAATAGGCATGAATTTAATCATTATAATTAAATATAATCCCCTCTCAGGCAGGGAATTGTAGGATTTAAGACAGGGGTAAATTTTTCTACAGGTGAGAGTTGTCCCTCAGCTCAAATGTAAGGGGACAGCAGAGCAAAGCCAGGTAGGTAAGAAAGTACCAGTCAGATTCTGAAAATTTCATGTAGCTCAGTTTGGCTGGAATATAGGTTTGCCTTTTTAGGAACAGGAAGATTATGTGCTTAGGAATTATCCTGGGTCACATTGTGGGAAATCAGATTTACTATAGAGGACAGTGAGAAGCCATTGACTATTTAGAAGCAGTGGAGTGACATGAGTCCCAGCGTTCTCAGCAAAATTTCTTTAAACTAAAGGTGACATGAATGTTCAAGTGAAGTGAGGTGACTGCTTCAAATCACCCACTAGGAGTGCATACTTAATTTACTATTAAAAACAAGTAGTCACTGGCTACTGCAAGTCTGACACAAGACTAAAGAACTTCAGGGCAAACTCTGGCATTCAAAGTGTGGTTCAGCACTCCATCTGGAAGCACCACTGGGCCCATGAAAGTTTTCAAGTAAATATTACAGAGATGGATGATCTCAGTGAGCAGAGTCTTTAGTTCACAGAATCACTGATACAAAATAAATGGTTGCCCTTTAGAAGTGACTTGCAAATATTCATAGAACTTCCTCATGCCCTATAGAATAGGAAGAGAGTGCCCATTTCTACAGATCTGACTGAAGGAAAAATTGCACAGTTGATACTGTTTTCCAGAATGTCAGCTCTTTAGAAAACACTTCATTTCAATGTGGTTCATTTGATCTGAATCTAATTTCTATCCTTTCAAGCATTTTGTAAACAATGTTCAAAGAGCCAAGCTTTGTTTTTTCTTAGCAGTTATAAATTGCATTATGTATGATATATATAAAACCTTATACAGTAGAAGCTCTGTAAGTTGACCACCCAAAGGACTATAGCAAATTGGTCAACAAACATATGGAGATGGCCAACATAAGGAACTAGGCCTTCATACATGTGGTGTGTGTCAGGTGTATGAACATTAGGTCAACTTAAGAAGGTGGTCAATATAATGAGGTGGTCAACTATAGAGAGTCTACTGTATTTTTATAGTAGTCTTAACACTGTACTACTTACCATTTTAAAATACACTGGCATACACTTTTCCTTTTATCTTCACAGCAGTCCTTTGAGAGGGAAATCATAGAGTTTTAGATTTGGATGGTATCTGTGAGATAAAGTTAAAGACCCTCATTTTTTATTCATTCATTTATTCAACAAATATTTGTTATGTGTGTACCTGACAGAAACTATGTCAGGATTATTTATGATGAATAAAAGAAAAGTTTCTTGCTCTCAAGGAATTAGCATTCTCAATAGGAGGCAGACAACGAATAAATTATCAAAATAATTAAAGATCGTAGTATGTGCTCCAGAGGGAATAAACAGATAGAGAGGATTTGGGTGAAAAATTGTACTTTAGGTATAATTGTCAGGGGTGACATTTGTACTGAGACTAGAACAATAGGAGGGAGCCAGTCATTGAAGACCTTGGGACAGAGCTTTGCAGAGGACAGCAAGTACAAAGGCAACACTGAACTTGGGGTGGTTAAGGAAACAAAGGAGATTGGGGTGGTGAAGTAAGCAAAGGGGACAGTGGTACAAAATGACATAAGAAGCATAGACAAAGCCCAAATTCTAAAGACTGTGAATTTTAATCCTAGCTATTAAAAGGTTTTAAGCAGGGGGGAGATGTGTATCTGCTGGGAGGTAAACAGACTTGTCAAGGTACCAAGAGTGTAGGCAGTGAGACCAGTCAGGAACCTGAAGACCAGAGACAGAAAATAACTTGTTCAAGATCATCCAGCAAGTCGGTGGCAGAATCAGTTCTGGAACCAGGTTTTCTGCTTCAAGTCTCAGTGTTCTTGTCATTTTGCCAAGGAAATATTTCAGGGATTTTAATTACTGTTTGTATAGGTATATCTGGAAAATTTATCATCTTCTCAGTCTTCAGGAAAAAAATACAGTATTTTGGACAGTTTTTACTGTGTGGGTGTGTGCTTGTGTGTGTGCGTGCATGTTTGTATGTTAGGAAAAATGGGAGCACCCTCGATGGCATGGCCACTAGGTACATGGGTGTGGCAGGAACACCTTAGTGTCTACCTAATCGGCTTTTTCTTTTGCCCACAGAGCTCTTATTTTGTTCCAAATGGCATCATCTTTTCCAATCTCTTTTGCAGTTGAGTAACTTAGTTTTAACCAAGTGGAATTTGCTGAGCATTTCTAGGGAAGTTTTACTTTCCTAAGAAAGCCCTACTTCTCTCTACATTCTTCCCATTTTCTCCTTCCTAGGTGAAACCATGAAAATGAAAGCCATATGTTAAGATGGCAGAACAAGAAGCTGGAAGGAGCCTGGTCCTCGAGGGTTTAATAGTTGCCACACCAACATTGCACATATTACTCCACGACTTCGTGGTAGATGAAGTGAAGTCTGTCTGTAATGATTACTATGGAAGGTAAAGCCTCAGTACAGCATAAAGTACAGCATGTTATTCCATCAATATTCACTGTGTATCTGGCCGGTGGACACAGGAGTTCTCGCAGCTTCCACAGGAAAGGCTGAATAACAGGTCACAAGCTTGTGGGAGAAGAGGAACCTCAGGCCCTCCAGCTCATCAAAAGTCCCATAAAAACATGACCACTTGTATGAATGTCCCCTATGGGTCATTCTAACCCTGGACTAATCCTGGTCAGTCCTAATCCTGGACTAGGCTACGGAATCCAAATGGGCATTTACCCGTAGTAACAACCTGTGACAATGAAAAAGCATTTTCACTTTCTAGGCCTTTTATTCTTCTTGTGTCATCTACTCACCAGTCTATTCATGGGGCACACATTCATTGTTTTTTGCTTTCAGTATTCTATGATTCTTTTAGCTTGCAGGATATCTTGGAAAATAAAGCATCTGGAAGGTTAGAAAGAACGGCTGCCCCTGAACTAGCGATCTCCCATGGCCACAGCCCCGCAGCTCCCAGAAACCAGTCATGGAGGTGAATCAATCATCACCAAGGGGTTGTTACGTGCCCCGCGTTACGGAAGCCCCCCATGTTTCAGCAGTTACAACATCCCCTCTTAAGCAGCTTACACTTTGGTGTTAAAAGCAGAACTTCTACGAGACATGAAAACTGGTCAGGGCTCACGTTTGGGGAATACAGTCACTGAGGTAATTTATTTTTCCTTTAAAAAATACATTTTAAAGTATTTCTTAACATTCCTTGGCTTCTTGTCCACATGGTGCCCCAGGAGATACTGGCTTTGTGGTCACTAATGGTTCTGAGGTGGTGACTTGCACCAATCTTTAAGCTTGGATGGGGAGAGAGGAAGAAGAGATCAGTGTGTTTGTTATCGGGGCTACTTTTCAAAAATGCACAGCATCGTGAAAGTTTGGTTTCCCATCACCATTTATATTCCTGAGGAATAGACGTGTCTCTTACTCTGCAGCAGTGTTTCGTGACATGTGGATTTACAATGTTCAAGTTGAAATCTCTAGCCTCTTGCAGTCTGTCAAAAACAGCTTCTGTGTCCATTTATTTTTGTCTTCCACACCCAGTCTGAATATCTTTTGTAAATTTATACTTGACAACCCTCGTATTTCAGTAGCTGGCTTTGGTTTCACAATCTACCTTGCTTGCTCAGTTACATTAGCTGAAACAACAAATTTAATCCATGATGTCAATAGTAAATTATAGCAGAGAGGTAATATATGTCTGACATCATAAGGTCAAGGCCATAGTAAAAACACTGCAAATTCTGGAGCCATTGTGTTTGATCAAGTGGTGGGCTTATACTAAACACTAACATTATGAAAATCAGATTATATAAGCTGCATTTGGCTAATCTTATTTTTTTAAATATCTTTTTTAATGGAAAATTTCTAAAAGCAGAGAGCTCTTTTATTCTATACTGCACTGTGGATTTTGCTCCCATGGACATTGGCTGTGTAATTATATTTTATATTTGGTAGTGGATAAATAATTAAAACGAGAATTACTTTCCTGAAAAGATTCATTTAGAGCACACATTTTCTATTACCATAGCTGTTAGATGGAGGAAGGGACGTCGCCTCCTACCTACCTAAACTACCTTGCCATTAAAGTATCTAAATTACCTCGGTGAATTCTGAGCACAGAAGTGGTTGATGAATTGCTTTTGCATAAATGCACTTTCCCTTTGCTAGAATCTAATTTTATGAAACACACTCGTGTGTGTGGGGTGCACACACACACTCACCAAGACACACATATACCAAAGCAACCACTGAACCCTCTCAAGAAGAAAAATTGAAGGCTGGAATTTTCTCTCTATAATGAAGTTTTTTTAAACGTTGCCAGTAATATAAGCATCTCTGAGGAAAGCCCAAATGGTTTCATCTCCTGTAGGGAAGATCAGTTCATGAATCATTGTTTCCATACAGAAGTGTTTCATTCCTTTAACTGGGGCTATCAATTGTACTAGCTGATTTTTTTTTTTTCTAAATATCAAAATTTGATTCTGGCTTAAACTTGTTTACTACAAGGAAGGAAAAAACCTTTCTGCAGACTGAACCCAAAAGCCATTCCATGGATGAAAAGATCTGAGAATCGTATGCCTTTTGACGCTGCACTCTGTTTAAATGGTTTGATCTTCACAGGCAACCTCTGGCAGCCAAGGAGAGTTCTTAAGCAGCGACATTTCTTACTTGGCTCAGACGTATTTTTATTTGTTAATGAGAAGCACTTGTTATAGTTTCCATGTGTTTTGGTGTGTGTTAGATGTAGGAAAGAATGCAGTATCGGAGCTCCAAGATGGGAAGTGGTGGAGTAGTCTGTGTTAAGTATTATCTCATGGCACAATCATCTGTGGTTTGTGTAAGTGAGAAGGAAGAAAATGACTTTAGCCTCCCATGTGCCGCTGCTTACAGGACATGAGCTGGAGCAGTTTCTCTAAAGAATCTGGAGAAGACAAAAAGGGTAGCGTAAAGGAAGTAACCTCCAGTGTCCCCGGTCAGAGCCTCTCTGATTTGCCTGCCTCCATTGTTGAAAGCACATGGGTCTGGCTTTGGGCCAGCAGAGGGACAGAGGTGGGCAAGCTGGAGGAATCCCACATGGGTAGGCCAGTTTCTGCACCTCACTTAAACAATCACTTGCCATGAGCAAGCTGGAGAAACCTATTTCTCCAACTGACCTTGGTTCAAGTTCATGTAGTACTTCAGGAAAGAAAATGGTTCCTGAATACTAAGATTATTACAATTAATAAATATTCATCTTTTACATCTAGTATTTCTTTAATTTGGTAATTGATGCCCAAGACAGCATGAACAAGATGTAATTCCTGCCTTCAAGAAACTCAAAATTGAAAGTTATGACAAAAACCCATAGCCCTTTGAGTCGTTTCTCTCAGCCTGTGATCCCCCCCTATGTCACACTGCTGCAAGGAAGGCTGGGAGAGGGGAGAACAGGTGTGTGTCACTCATGATGGGCTGTCACAGAGTCTACCTTGGTGCACACCGATCCATCGCAGCCTTCTAGGCACTGACTGGTATTAATTTCTATGCAGAGAAAGTTCACTGGTGCGTGTTATGTATCTTGCCTTATGCCACTAGCATGTAATTGAGGTATTTTTCTTCATCAGAAAATTTAAAAATTATTTAATTTATCTAGTTTTTGTTACAGAGTAAAATAACATCCTACAAAGCAGGTTCTGATCATTTCTGGAAGTAATTAGTTTGTTTTCTCTACTTTAATCCAAGAATAAATTTTGCTTCCTGAATGATGAATAAGTGAATTGTTGCTGGTACTGTGATCTCCTCTGTGCTTAATGGACTTCCTTTTCACTCTGATGGTGAAAACAAGCTCGCAAAAGTTTACCTTCCTAGTTTGGCCTTAATGACATACAACCTTGGCCTCTGGGCTATTGGGCTGCTTCTTTAGCTAAGCGATAGAAATAACTAACAATTGCTGAGTGTGCACCATCTCTCAGTGCACTTGACACTTCATTTGCTGTGTCTCATTCACTATTTGCAACAGCCCTTCCGGTTAGCTATTGCTATTTTCCCATTTTACAAGAGAGAAAACCAGGCTTATCAAAGCTAGATAACCTTTCAAGGCTCCACGTACAGTAGGTTGGTTGCCAGCCTATGGATTGATTTCACTTGAGACAGGTGTCCATGCTTGCTCCAGCAATCCAGTCATAGATCCAAACCTGACCACCTTCAATTCTATGTTCCTAACCACTGCCCAATCCTGCTCCATTCTTGGTTCACATTACAAAGTTCCCTGATATGAATTATTCTTGTTGCTAATTCTCTCAGTGCTAGAGTGATAACTGCAGTGCCTTTAGAATTTAGAAAGCAGTGGTTTCCTGGGTTCACCCCATCACCTCAAGAGAGCCTATTAGCAGCTGTGCTTAGTGGGGGAAACTGGGAACATGACAAATGATGGCTGCCTGCTCCAAGAATAAACAAACTCTTTGTTATTCCACTGGCTGTTTTCTATTTCCTGCTAAGCCTAACAATCTATTAGCACTATTTAGGTTAATGTATGCCTGTGTGATTTTACATATTTACTTTATATTCTTCCCGTGGTGACATATTTAGGTGTTTCGGTCCTTCGTGGTTTTCTGAAGATAGAATTGGATGCGTTTGAGGAGGTAACTGTCTCTGCACTGGCAGACTGATTCCTCTTTGCATAGCGCCCTTTCTCTAGGGGGCTGAGAAGAGATGATGAGATGGGCGCCGTGAATCCAGTGGGTTTGAAATGGAAGGCAGCATTAGGAAAAACATCTACTTGTTTCCCAGTCATCCTATGCTGAAGGTAAATCCTGTGGGGAGTACTGAAAGCTGAACAAGACAAGGCCCCAGGAGCCCCAATTTCTAGCCTGCACCTATTTGTATAAAAATCAGCAAAGGCATGTGGGTGAGTAAGGACTGTGAAAAAAGAACTCTCAGTCCCCTTTAGTGGCATTTATTGCAAGATCACACATGGACTGAAATAGGAAGGGCTCTGGAGGGTCCCTTCTGCCACTGCCTCTCCTCTCTGTTTCACAGGTGACACGATCTTGCTCTTGTGATGGTGTCTACTCTCTGTGGCCTTGCTGTCCTCTTGGTGTGTCTACTGCTGTCTTCACTCTGCGGAGTTCCTTCTTTCCTCCTTTAGGGCTTAGGAGATCATGACCAAGAAGCCAAGCAAAGCCCAAGGATGGGCTTCATTTGTCCAACTCAGAGCTCAAACAAATTTTGGATTTGATTGGTTTTATTTTTGGTAGGGCACACCTTATTGACATATACTTTATTCACATGAAGGCATTTGAGTTTAAATCCACTGTACCCTGTATATTTTTCCTCTACTTCTGGCTTCTTATTCATAGTTTTTGCTACTTCTTAACTTTCTATGACTTCTCATGCTTTAGACTCCCATCCAATACTGTGCTAGCTACACACACACACATTCTCACCACATACACACACTCCCCTATACATTCTCACTGCTAATTCTCGTTTGACCTGTTTCTCTCCATTTATGATCCTGTGAAAGTGCCTTGCTGTGCCATATGCCATAATAGCAGTCCAAAGCATCACTACTGACCTGTTTATTAAAGTGAGAAAGTTCTTTGTACCTTGTACAATAGCATGTAAATGTAGGGTGTCCATTACTATTATTGTTATTGTGTGGTGGTATATATTAGGGTCATATAGATAGATCTAACTTCCAAAAAAAACTTCTCTCCTGGCACATGTGATGATTTATTGCTTTGGAGTTTGTCCAAAGACCTTAGCTAAAAACACAGCAGTTAATCTAAAGACTGAATTCTTTACTGATATGAACATACCCACGGGTCTTCTGTACATATCTATGGGGAAAAATTTCAGATTCAGACAAATGGCTTGGATTCTTGGTTGAGTGGGGTAGTCTGTAGGCACAGTCAAGGCACCCTAGAGATACATGGACAGGCACAGGTCATTTGGGGGTACCTTGAAAATAGTTTTTTATTTTTAGGTACAGCAAAGCAATTGATGTTAAAAAAATGTTGTGTGATCTTTATGATGCTTACAAAAATGGCCTCTTTTTCATCTTTGATACACCCACATTCTCTATTACCTGTTTTATTTTGCTTCAAACTTTGATGCCAACTGGGACTTATATTAAAAGTAAACCCTTACCAGAAAACAAATAAGGAACAATAGAAGCTCTTCTGCTTTTTGCCAGCGCTTGGCACTAAGGCTAGATGTTTCTCTCTCAATGTCTCATTCTCTAAAGAGATTAAAGACAACCATTATTGGAGAAGCCAAACTATTAGATAGAAAGATTTTATAAATATTTAGACTTAACTAATAAAGTAGCATATGTTTACAAAGAATATAGTCTGGGAGCTCTCATAACTAGAACTAATTAAAGTTGGTAATTAACTTTGGAAAGAACCCAAAAGCAAAGAAAATAATTACACAAATGATCTCTTAGTCCAGAAGATACAAGATTTTGCAAGTGCCCAGACTCAGTTGAATATCTCTTAAGCTTTCTACTAGAAACAGAGGAAATCCAATATGCTAGATCTTAGTCCATGTGTTACTGTGTTATCTACCTTGGCCATTTCATAGGGATGTCACACAGATAAAGGAGGTCATAGGAGTGAAGCTCTATCAAGCATTCCGAAGGAAAAGAACTGTATAGACCTAAGGTATCATTAGCGTTATTATCATTACTTCTTCTAGCAGGCTTTCTTCTTCAAGGATGCTGCAGCACACTATCCGGCTATAAAAAGTTTAAGAAGTAAAAACAAACAATAAACACAAGACAAACAAAGCAAACAAAAAATCTTTTGAGTCAATACAGGAGCCTCTGGGCCCAGCATCCTTTATCAGTGGGAGCTCTGCCTTCTGAAGGCTCCAGGGGACCAAGCACAGAGCTTGAGGGCAGTATTGTCCTGGGATCAATAACTCTGCTCAAAAAATTGTGTGTGTGGGGGGGGGGGTGGATGGGTGAAGTTGTCAACTAATCCCATGTAGTGCCCACAAAATAATGCAAAGAGCCTTAACATAAGAACAATTGAGTCTCTGTGGATACTAGGACTTGTAAGGTGATAGACCCATCTGGTCTGCCTTGGGTCTTCAGGTAGTAATGCCTTTACACTTGAACAAAAATGTCAGGAATTGGAGCAGTTAGCAAATGTTAAAAAATGTATTTATTGTCAGCATCATATGAACATCTGCTTAGGATATTTTTTTAACAGCTTTGTCTTCCAGGCACCTAACGACTAACTGGAAAAGCCTGATCAAAATTAAACATTTTGTCATAGCAGATTTTCTTTGGGAGGTGAACAAGGAAAATATGGACATTTTTAATAAAAAAGAGATGATAAGAGTGATATTAGTGTTAAGTTCATCTTTGTGGAGCACTGTGTGGACACCATATTGAAGTAGGGCATTATGACTAGAGAAAGGCGGAAATACAACGGGACCTTGGAGAAAACGGGAGAGAAGACACTTAGCATTTGTAGTCATTAAATCAGAAGGCCTGAGTTGGAGAAAATTCCAGTTGTTATCTACTCCAGTTCTTCTCAAACATTAAGGTGGAACAAATCACTCAGAGGTCTAGTTAAAATACAGGTTTTGATTCAGAAGGTGGGTGGGTGGTACTGATGTTCTGCATTTCCAACCAGCCCCCAGCTGATGGGTCCATAGACCACACCAGTAGCAGGGATCTACCTCCCTGATCAATGAATGCACTCAATCACACAGTATCTTTTGCATCTGCTATGGGCAATAGAGTTCACAAAGCACTTTCATATGTCTTCTCATTTGATGTTCATAATCCTATGAGTTGAGATGCATGTTATAACTATCTCCATATTCTTCCAACACTGATTTCTCCATCAGGTTCAAAAATGAGAAAACCAAGGCTTAGGTGAATTGGATATGGTCTTGTGGTTGCAATGGGGACAGAAACAAACTAAGGTCTTCCTACTCCTAGCTTAGATCTTTCATCTCAGGGAGGTTGTATTGAGTGTAGATACCAAGTAGGTAGAGAATGGCAGCCACTTAGAGAAGCATTGCATTAATTTATAGGTGTTCCTTATGTGAAGTTCAGAAGTGCTTTGTGACCTCTATAGCCCATACCAGATATGGACTTTCCTCAAAATATTACATTCACTCACACTCATACCCAAATGTTCAGGGTAATGAACTTCCTTGAAACCTGTATTACTGTATCCCAGGTTAAGGAGCCTGTCTCTGGAAGAAGCCATTTTTCAGTTTCTTGCTCACCTTATATCTTGAATTCTCCAACCAGCAAAGACATATTTCCCTTTCTCTGTCCACTTTATTCTCTTAGAGATTATGATGTGTAAACTTCTAGGTGATAGTACTCAAGACATTATCATTGTTATTTCCCTTCCTTTGTCCCCTCCTTCCTTCCTCTCTTCCTTTTCCTCTGTCTTGCTCTCTTCCTTTTTCCCTGCTTCCCAACCTCTCTCTCTTCTATCAGATCTTGCTCCTGTCTTTGGCTGAACTTGTGATCTATTAAGTTCTGCTTTTTACATGATTTTCTTCCAGGCCAGTGTCTTCACCTAGATTCCCATGAAAGGAGAGTTGGTGACCAGGACTTGAGTTCAGCAGGTGTGTTTGGAGGTGATCCCAAGAATCAGGGGGTGGGAACCAGGGAGCTTCAAATAGGAAAAGCTTCAAGAGCCTATGAAAGGTTTTGGAGTTGGCTCCTGTTGTGGACCAACTGGACCATCTTGCCAGGAACATCTGAGGATATGGACTGCTTCTCAGAATTGCTCGCAATGAAAACCACTGGCACCAGAATGTGTTTATCCATCAGTTCTTATGCCCTTTAGGGGTTGCTTCTGCTACTATTGCATGTAACCTGAGTGGGCTTCCCTAGGTGGTTCCTAGGAATCCTAGGGATTTATCCATTCCTTTAGGTTACCCAGTTTATTGGTGGATAACTAATTTATTAGACCCTACAACACAATACACTATGGTGTTCATAATAGTCTCTAATGATTCTTTCCATTTCTGTGGTATCACTTGCAATGTCTACTCTTTCATTTCTGATTTTATTTGTTTGAATCTTTGCTCTCCTTTTTCTCTTAACCCAGCTAAAGTTTGTCACTTTTTTATGTTTTTCAGAAAACTGTTATTTGTTGATTTTTTCCTATTGTTTTTCTATTCTCTATTTCATTTATTTCTGCTCTAATGTTTACTATTTCATTTCTTCTGCTAACTTTGGGCTTAGTTTGTGCTTTTTCTAGATTCTTGAAAGAACCTAGAAAGGTAGGTCGTTTATTTGTGATCTTTGTTTTTTTAATATGTCGATACTCATTACTATATAAGCTCATAGGAGGGGAGAGTAGAAGGTTGATCACCAGAGGCTGATTGGAGGGGAAAACCGGGAGTTTTCAGTGGGTGCAAAGTTTCAGTTATGTAAGATGAACAAATCCTAGAGATCTTCCATACAACATAGTACCTATCGATAATAATACTGTACATCACACACACACAAAAGAAAGAAAGAAAGAAAGAAAGAAAGAAAGAAAGAAAGAAAGAAAGAAAGAAAGAAAGAAAGAAAGAAAAAGAGGCTAGGTATCATGTTTAAATTTATTTACCACAAGAACAAATTTAAAAAATCAAAGCCAAAAAAAAAAAAAAAAAAAAAGAGCACAGGAAACTTTTGGAAGTGATGGGTATGTTTATCTCCTTGCTTGTGATAATGGTTCCAGTGGTGTACGCATATATCCGAAGTCATCAAATTGTAAATATTAAATATGTGCAGATTTTAGTACATCAATTATATTTAATAAAGCTGTTAAAAAGAACAGGAAGAAGAAGAGGAATCCCAGGGCAGGAAGGTGAGCTCTTTAAATGAGGTGCCATTATCCGACGGATCCCGCAGAGCCTCAGAATAAATGAGTGGCTGCAGTATCTGGAATCAGAGGTGAGGCTGACAGGATGTGAGGCTCAAGAGAAAGTAACAGGGACGTGCCAGGTCCTCCCCAGCCTACTTTTCTGTAATTGACTTATGTTAATCTAATAGAGGAATGGACATTTATTCCTCTTAACTTTCACCTTATTGATTTTTGCCTGGTAATGTAGCCTAGAGAACATTTCAAAGATTCTGTTTATTTCACTTATAGTTTCACCAACCCTGGTTAGCTTGGCTTGTACACTTAGGTGGTACAGATGTCTGGATTTGGAGTCTGCTGGCCTGGACTCAAATCCCAGCTCCACCACTAACTAGCAGTGTTATTTCAGGGAAGATACTTAACTGTCCCCACTTACAAATTGGGGTGAGTACAGTACCTGCATACTAGAATTTTTGTTCTAAAGATTAAATGAAATAATTCTTGTAAAACAATTATCCCAGTATATGGACCATAACAAAATAAGTGCTTAATAAATATACACTATATTTTAAGTCTGATAAGTATAATTTTATATCTTCGTCTAAGCCATGGTAAAAGTATGGAATAGGAAATGTTCAAATGAAGAACACAAAAATAACTTTTCAGAATCTTTTCCTTTAGTTGAATCCATGGGATCATAAAATCTCAGTTTTGAGAACCCAACCACTGAGCTCCTGCTTGAGTTCATCACAAGAGAAGATCTCAATTGCTTGGGTGAGTTGAAGGAATTCTTTATCTCCATAGCAGTGTTACTCAAAGTTTGGTCCATCAGCTATTACTAGTCTGAAATAGTATGTATAGAGACTGATAGTAAGTGAGTACAAATTTTTATAACAGTTTGGCTTTGCCCTGACATCCAAATTGTCGATGGGCTCATTTCATTGAACAGTATATAGACCCGACCAAGAGATGTTTAGAGGGGAGCAGTAAGAACATAATAAAACATGTACTATTTTAAGGTTAATTTGTCAACTGCAACTCAAAATTATATAAATACAGAATCACTGTCTGTTCAGAAATTAATTTAAATTTAACTATAACTTTACAGAATAAATTTTTGAAACTACTTAAAGAATTTAAAAATTTTGCAACTTCTGCTACATATTGGGGGAAAAGTAAAAAACAAATACCCTGTTTTCTTCTTGTTTTTCCTATGAATGTATCTCTGTAAGACTGCTTTCTGTATTTTAATTTTTATTCAAAGAGACAGTCTTGACATACAGTATCCCCTAGGAATAGCATTTTCATCAATTTAACCTAGATTAGGTAAGTTAACAAGCACGAAGCAAGCTCATTCATCACATTAAAATCAAATATTGATATAAACAAATTGTTCATTAAATGTATGTCTATAGGTATTTAATATGAAAAATTTATTCCATTTATAATTTCATGTTATGATTGCAGAACTACAAAACTTATGAGTGTAACAGCAATTTTTCTATTCTTCATCTCTTCAGATATTTTCAAAGAAAACATGAATCCATGGGAATCATATATGTTGTATATGATCAAATTGGAGTAGTTACCTATCCATCACCTCATATGTTTGTCATTTGTGTGTTGAGAATGTTCAAAAGCCTCTCTTCTAGCTATCTGGTAATATATAATATCTAGTGTTAACCATAGTCATTCTGAATTTATTCCTCCCATCCACTTAAAACTTTGTACCCACTGACCAACATTTCCTCCTCCTCCTTGTCCACCAGCCCCTCCCTAGTAGCTAGTAACCACTGTTATACTTTCTGCTTCAATGACATCAACTTTTCTATAGCTTGCACGTGTGAGTGAAATAATGTAGTATTTGTCTTTCTATTTCCGGCTTACTTCACCTAACACACGTCTTCCAGGTTCGTCCATGTTGTTGCAAATGACAGGATTTCATTCTTTTTTATAGTGGAATAGCATTTCATTGTATACACTGGGTTTTTAAAATCCATTTATACAATATTAAATACTTGACTATTGTGAGTAGTGCTGCAATAAACTTTGAAGTGTAAAGCATCTCTTCAACATACTGATTTCATATCCTATATGAAATATACACCCACTGATGGAATTGCTAGATCATCTGGTAGTTTTGGTTTTAATTTTCTTGGAAAACTCCATCCTTCTCCATAAACTCAATGATACTTTTCCATTGTGTTTTTGATAACAGCCATTCTAACTAGAACAGTAGTTCTCAACCTTCTTAATGCCTCCTAATGTGAGGACCTTTTAATACAATTCCTCATGTTGTGGTGACCCCCAACCATAAAATGATTTTCGTTGCTACTTCATAACTGTAATTTTGCTGCTATTATGAATTGTAATGTAAATATCTGATATGCAGAATGATTTTCATTGTTACAAAGGGGTCGTGACCCACAGGTTGAGAACCACTGAACTAGAGTAAGGTATATTTCATTGTGATTTTAATTTGTCCTTCCCTGATGGTTAGTGATGCTGAGCAATTTTTCATATACCTGTTGACCACTTGTATGTCTTCTCTTGAGAAATGGTAATTTACTTTTATTGGTTTTATAAAAGTTACCAATCTCTTGACTATTTCTTTAAAACTGGCCTTCCATAATAGATAGCTTGGGAAACAAGCTATGCTATTCATTTGGTTGGCCAACCCCTCAAGAAAGAAAAATGGAAACAAGTAACTTTTATGAAACTGACTAATAAAACACTTACAAGATCTTATCATCTAGTAAACAATTGCAATTATATCACACAAGAAATTATAAGGCTGAACTGTTGATAATTGAATTAGTTTTGAAAATAGGTTTAAAAAAACCCACAAATTTTTCCATTCACAACAATGTCCACCCATCTCATCCAAAATCACAGAGTGTTAGAAGTGGACGGTGTCACAGAAAACAAATGTCACCTTTCAGATTATGATGTCTGAGACCCCGGTGAGTGCTGAGAAGCCTGGACAGGGGATGGGCTCTGAGAGGAAAGTAATGCATGAAGAACACCACGGGTTGGTTTCATTTCTTTGTATATTTTTTCTTACTGACCTCATAACATGGACAATATGGTCTGGCCTGGCATCTCTAAAACTGGAACAAAGCTACAGTTCATTAGCCAACACTACCAGTTCTGGACTATATTGTGAGATTACCAAGACTTGAAGAAGGTAAAATAAAAACATACAAGGAAGGAGGTCAGTAACAATAACAAAACCCAATCTACGATTTCCTGTACGTGAAAAAAATGAATATGTTAATGTTTTAAAAACATCTTTATTGAGATATAATTCACATAAAATCATCTGTTCAAAGTACACAATTTAAAAGTCACAGAATTGTGTAATCACGACCACAATCTAAGTTTAGAGCATTTTAGTACATTTACTTTCAGAAAAATATTTATCATGCATATACATTCTTTTAAAACTTTTTAATTACTATGAGTACATGATAGATGTATATCTTTATAGGGTACATGTGACATTTTAATGCAGCTGTACAGTGTGAATTAATCGAATCAGGGTAATTAGGGTATTCATTACCTCAGGCATTTATCATTTCTTTAGGAACACTCCAATTCCATTCTTTTAGTTACCCTAACTTATTGTTGATTAGAGCTACTTTGTTGTGCTATCAAATATTATTCATTCTATTTAACTATCTAGCTATATTTTTGTACCCATTAACCATTCCTTCTAAGTTATTATTGAGTAAAAATCTACATCGGTGGTCACCTTGGAGGAATTGAGAGTGTCTACAGAAGCTTAGTCTCTTGTCACCTCTGTTTATTGACCCAGCACAGGGCTGGAAGCCTGCTGGAGTGAGTGCGATACTCATAAGCCTGGCCCTGACTGTAAGTGGTGCATGGCCCTTGAGGCAGGTCTGGCCAGGAGCTGTGCCTCACCAGTCAGCATTAGTGGTGCTAGTGGTTTCTCAATGTTGACGTGAGTCTGGTTGCAAATGCAACACATTTTTGAGGTGGTCACACAATATCAGATTGTTTTACTTCCCAGTAACCTGGATTATGTTCAAACCAGCGGTCTACAGAAGAGAGGAGAGATGCCTTCCCATTTCTTTTCCTATGTTTCAAATCTTAAGTTCCTTGATCCACTTTCTACTCCCAAACACAGTCTATCTTTCCAATTTACCCATTCTCACAGTTCTTACTCTTTTCTTTGACTCTTTAGGAAATCTGGTTGCCACTCTTGGAAGGGTAACTGGGATTAACTGCCTTTTCATAAACTGTTATTATTTTAGTGGCTAGACATTTAGCCAACAGAGTATTTCCTTAAATGCAAACAACACATTCTTTTCCAAGTATACCACTCCAGAGTATCCCAGCCACCAACCACAGTCCCATGTGGAACCCTTCATGGATTAAAACAATACATGTGTTCATCTGGGAAGAGGGAAGAAAATGAGATGTTATTTTATTGAAAACCCAAATGATTTAAAAATAAATATGGGGAAAATGTAGTTTCCTAATGTAAACTTCACTGTGAAAAGGCAAATATCATAAAAATGTGGTTTCTGCTTTGGGTGTTCTGGAAATAAACTCACTTTTAGGATTTGGGGGGAAAGTCTGGGAATCAACAGAATCAGGAGAGGACTCCTGCATGTGCAGCCTAGGCAGCATACCCTTGCTTTTCTCAAATAATTTTTCCTGTTTTGCAAAAGTTTAAAGGCTGTAATTTCGATTTTGGAAAAGTTTGTTTATGTACATAATTCAAAATTTGAAAATGTTAGATAAAGCCTACACTGGTTTACCTTTTCCTTGTCTGTAAGGGGAATGATAGTGAAAACAAACTGTGCAAAGAACTTTGGGGACATAAACTCACAACCTAAACAGAGCTCTTTAATGTTTTGTAAGCACTGCTCATGCACCAGCACTGGGCCAGGAGCACCACGGGCCCTGCACTCACAGGGTGGACATTGCAGAGCAGAAGCACTTAGTGAGCAGCTATGACAAAGCTGCAGCACACTATGCTGAGTAAAAAGCATGGTGCATGGGAGATCACAGCAGAGGCACTCCCACGGGGCGACATCCTTATGGCAAATGGAAACCACAGGGTTCGTAGAAATTAAATGATTTTAGCTTCACCACTTAATACTTGGATCAGCAGACAACAGTACACAATAGAAACTCACTTCTCCATTCCATTCAGGTTAGAAGCAGCTTCCTGAACTCAGGAAACTGCCAAAACAGAAATGCTGCCTCCATGCATTTGAAAACATTTTTTCAACTTTAAAGGATATCAATGGCCTATTTTCAGAACAGAAGCAAACCAGCAACCTTTTCCACTTTTCTTTTTTCTCTAAGATCCTGGCATCTGTTTCTGCTCTGTTTGCTAAGGTTTTCGTTAGAAAAAGCACAATTATACAACTCATCTCTATTATTAATACAAGACATACTGTCTTTTGTGAATGATGAATTCAGACCAGTCAAGTATCTGTCTTTATTTTCCATCATAGTTGGTCATAAATCCTGCAACCTACAAGTGATAATGTTCTTTGGCTTTATGTAATTGTGCTGGCTGGAGCTCTGGATGCTCATGTCTCCAGTTTTATTGTGTTGGGAAGACAGACAACTCTTCCAAGTTGCTGATGGAGATGCTGGCAGTGGCCCAGCTCTCCTGGGTGATGATATGTGAATTGCTTTCTCTAAGGGATTGCTTTCCTCTGGCCAGCAACATCCCTCAGGGCAGTGTGTCCATTCTTTGGAAGACCAGGAAGAAAGTAGAACGATTCCCCCTCTCCACCACTTTTCTGCCTTCCTTCCTTTCTCCTTTCCTTCCTCCCTTCCTTAATTTCACACACATTTTAAAAATATGCCCTGCATTATATTGGGTATTATATGCCCTGCATTATATTGGGTATCATGAAAATCTTAAAAGAATTTCAAGTCCTGCCATGGAAAGGACAGCTCTAATGGGAAATCTGGGAGCAGAGTGTTGGTTTTGTTGCTCTATATGTTAGAGCAACACTGGCTGCTATGCAATCAACTTCAAAATTTCTGTGACTTCGCACAACAGAAGTTTACTTCTCACTCAAATAACACTCTAAACCAGATGTTCCTTTCTGTGGGGAGCTTTTCTCCATGTGCTGATAGAGAATTCAGGCTTCTATCTTGAGGTCTGGCCTTTCCCTGTGTCTTCAGAATGATTTCCAGCCTCGAGAGAGAGTGGAAAAGGCACAGCTATTTCTTAGAAATCTCCTTCTGGTTATTTTCCATGGGCAAGAATTTGTCCCATGACCCAGCTAGATGCAAAGGAGGCTGGTTGGGAATTCCCATCCTGGTTAGGCAGCATCGCACAGTAAAGAAAGAGAAATAAAAAACTGAGTGGACAGCTGGCCACAAGGAGAATATGAATGAATTCTCTCCCCACATTATCTATCTATCTCTCTCTCTCTCTCTCTCTCTCTCTCTCTCTCTCGTTTTTCTAACAATTAGTCTTTAGATGGGTAATGGAAAACTTAGCTGGAAAAGAATGGTGGGCAGGCATTGATAAACTAGAAAAAGGACAAGGAGATTTGGGAGTCTAAAGGTTGGGATGCCAGCAGCTTCAACCTGCCATTTTTCAAGTAAGAAGACATGGCATTGTTTACGCTACTTCTCATTTTCAAATCCCCTCTCGCAGTGTGATCTGGCTCATTTTCTTTCTTTCTTTCTTTTTTTTTTTTTCTTCTTGAAGGGGGTCATAAAAATTAAATCTAAAACAAATGCAATTCTTCAGATGGCAGGTTTGGTTGCCTTTCAAGACACCTAATTTACAAAGCTCCCTTTAATGGGCGCCATCGTACAGCCGGGGAAATGAGCCTCTGCTTTGGCGGTCAGGTTTGTTAGCTTTCTTGCCTGAAACCCTTCCATTTTCCTCCCAGCCTCAGTGAGCACAGTTTCTTCTCATCCTAATGTGGTGGGGGATAAGACTAAAGGAAATTTTCCTTAATTCAATAGTGAAACTTTCCAGTTGTGAAGCACTTTGAAATACAAACTAATTAATAAACACAACTCTCTTCTAAAGCAGCAAGGATGGCTTTTCTCATTTCTCACAGCTGAGGAGGCTGCAGTTAAAAGCGTTCGCCCCAGGCTGCGCACCTCCACTGTGGAACTTGGAGGCACCAGCCCTGTATTCTCTCAAGATGCCATGTTGCCTCTCCAGAGAGTAATTGGCTTTTATTCGGGTTGTAGCTAACAGTGACTCCCTCAATGACTCCACAGTGCCCCTGGCACCAGCTAGGCAATTAGTAATGTTCTTGTCACAAACTGTGAGTGACCCACTAAAGAGAATAAAGAAAAAGTGACTCACTGGATGGACCTCTCTCTCACAGATGTTTCTAGAGATTGAAGAAATACTTCTGCCATCATAACCGCTGTGCTGAACTGGCAATCAGAAAAATGAGAACTATACATCTGTTTTCTCATAGTACTAAGACCTCAGAGCAAAAATTCTTATTGTCATTTCACAGAGAAATCAAGACCCAGAGATAGAGGCTTCCAGTGACAAAGCATTAGTGGGTCTCTCATCCTAATGCCATTATTTTGTCTTGGCTTACAAGTAACAGCTATTTTACCAAGAAAAGGATTATCATAGGTGACATTATGCATGAAAATTAGCCTTGACCTTGTCTTTTGTTATGATAAAATAAGTGGTTCTGATTTGTATGATAGTAGCATCGCCACAAACTGGCCTTACTGTTAGTGGCATCGGTAGGCAATATGGGAATCCTAAAACACTTGTACTGTGCTCACAGTTAAAACATTTATATTTTCAAGACTGTATTATAGTTTGGTTATGAGGTATAGGGGGTGTCATTATAAATACTGTATAAACACTGACCACTGTCAACTATAAGAAAATACCGAGGACAGCACATAGATCTTTGCAGAATCTTTGTTTCTCCTATCTTGAAGTAGATGCTATCCATGGAAATGAAGGATTAATGGTTATGAATAAATCCAGGCAGGATGCTCTGGGTTCATTTTCATTTGTGACCATAGTAAGATTTCATCTTGATGTCATGAAACTGCTCTGCTCAATAAGAAAGGCACAAGCCACCAGTGGCTCCTGAGCACTGCAACATGGCTGGTACAAAAACACACTGTCCATGTAAAATAAATACTAGGTTTTGAAGACTTAATGTGGAAACAAGATTGAAAAATCTCCTTATTTTTGTATTGATAATGTATTAATAAGATAACATGGTAGAACCTCCAAGGTTGACCACATCCCTACATTGACCACCTCCTTAAACTGGCCTGCTTGTCATAGACTAGACACGTACCACATATACGTATCAATTAGGCCTAGTTCCTTATGTTGACCACCTCCATATGTTGACCAGTTTGTTACAGTCCTGGGTGGTTAACTTACAGAGTTTTTACTGTATTTTGTAAACACTGGGTTAAATACAATAGATTATTAGAATTAATTTCTCCTGTTTCTTTATACTTTTATGTGGCTGCTAGAATGTTTAAAATTCTGGATATGAATCACATATTTCTATTGGAAAATGCTGTTTTAGAATTCTATCCTTTTAAAAGCTTCCTATATATGAAAACTTATCCAACCATTCAGTCTCCTAGACCACCACCACCACCAGCTTCCTTTTGAATGCACAGAACGACAATGTTCAAGTAAAAGAATGTTTTCTGGCTTTAGAATGTGCCTTTATTTCATTGTCTAATATTAGAAAAGACATGAAAGAAAATATTTTTCCTATTTTTTTTCCTTAGCTAATTTCTACATGTCTGTCAAGACAACTCTGTATTACCACCTCTTGGAAGCTGGCCCTCCCTTCCACACCCTTTTTCCTCCCTTGGCTAGTGGCCTGAGGCTGGGTTAGGTGTTCTTGTTCTTTGCTGCTCTAGCTGTATTATATGAGGTTGAACAATTAAGTTCAAGACTTCATGCTAGAAAAGGTGCTACATACCTTATTGCTGAATATTGCTACCCTTGGCCGCCTGGTAAGTGTAGTGATATTCAGCAATGAGCTATGTAGCACTTTTCTGGCACAAATTAGTGAACTTAATTGTCTTATCTCATAATCAGTGGCTCACTTGTCTCTTTATCCCATTTCCTATGTATTCCCGTGGTCAGAGACTATCTTTCATTTTTATATTTCCCTATCTATCACAGTGCTTGGAAACATTTCAGATTCATTTGTTGAATGATCGCTTCATTGAAGAATAAATGACTAAAAATAATTCTGTAGTTGACATTGTTTTTTCAGAACTATAAATAATAGTAGTTGACATTGGATGGACACTTTATAAAAGTTATGTTAGTTGATTCTCACAAAAGTATCTGAGAGAAATTCCTTCCTCATTAAATGCAGTACATTTATTAACCAGGATTCTTTGTAATTACTCCCCCTGAAATCAGGTGTGCTGTGAAAATATTGATGATTAAAGATTCCTCATATGAAAATTATAAAGTACAAATATATTTGTATTTGATTTGTATTTGTCTATCACAAGTCAACTAAGTTGATGGTGGAGAGGTTATTAGCGATATACATGAAGCATTCATTGGCAGCTGAGAAGATGTCTATAGAAAAATTACTGTTGCGTTCAGGATGCCATATAATTTATTGTCCAGACCCAGATACTCTGAAAGTTAATGAGAGTGCTCTAATATTTATTCTGTCACAAAAGCATAAACTGAACTGTCAGGAACAAATTAGGACACATCTTCACCCTAGTTATATGAAATGAGAACCATTTCTTAGGCCAAGTGATCTGTAGCACAGAAGGGAGAAAGGTATTGATCCCCTTAAGTTAGTGCAAAGGATGACACCCTCACTCTTAATGGAGGTCCCAGGAGTTAGGACCAGCAGTTCCAAGATTCTGCCTTTTCTGGTGGCCAGTCTCTCTGGAGTACAGGAAATCTTTCAGCATTTCCCCTCTTGATGGAGCTGTGAGTGGGAGCTCTGTCCCTTGCCCCTCAACTCACAAGCTTAGAAAACTGCTGGGAGGGATCTGTCCCATCAGATTCCTTTCTTTATCAAAGCTTTCTGACCAACAGTATTCCTCTTGCTTTCTATGCCCCCCATCAGGGAGGCTAGAATGAGACAGGAGCATTTGAGCTACAGCTTGTTAGTCTCACAAGTCTCTGTCATTGTCCTCAGTCTGTTCCCACCAGCCTTGGGGGAAACCTAAAAGCTGTGTTATCTTGATAAGTACTTTCCATCAGAACTAGTACAAATATTATTATTATCTTTTGAGACATGAAGAAACCAAGGCTCAGAGACTTATAAGATTCCCCCAGAGACAGAGTCACAGTGGAGACATCTGAGGCCCAGTCTGGGGCATTTTCCACTGTAACACATTGCTTCAAAGCTACTCTCCATGAAGACTGCCCTACCTTAACTAATTTACAATATAAGCTTGAATGTTTTCAAAGTGTGACATTTACTGTTTCCTATAGTTGTGGCCACCCTGTGCTATTTCTTAGGCTTGTTATCCTTGGACAGATGTGACTCTGTGCATCTAAGAAGCACGGCCAGGCTAGTGGAGGCATGTGCTGCCCACGAGCTTCATAGATGCCAGCTAGGATTATTTAAGTTTTCATTTAGAATCTCCTTTAGGGTGACTTTTGTGCACCTGAAGTGCCCATTCAAGAAGATCTACAAATGGCTGGAGACAGATTTTTCAGCCACTGGAAAGAATTATTACCTTACAGAAAGAATTATTACCTTACCATCAGTCTAATGAAAACAGAGGTGAAATACCAACCTGCACTAGATAAACAGCACACCAAGCCATCCATCACACTCAGCCGCATTGAGCAGAACACCCTAACCGATTTCACCTGACTTTCCTGTGCCTCACTCAGACAGGAGTCCACAGCATCAGACAGCTGGGACCTTTTCCAGCAAGTCTTTGTCAGAATAAAGAACTGAATAGGAATCCTTTAAGCCATTCCCTCTCCCAATCTAAACTCTCTTTTTTCTCCAGCCATGGACAGCCCTAGCTTGGGGATTTGCTTCTCACTCATGGGCTCTGCTGAGCTGGTGTTCCCTCCAGGGACCTGGTTTCTACTATTGGGTCTACCACTGAGCACTTCCAATGGCAACTCTCCTTTCCAGAACCTCCCAGTTGATAATGAGCACATCCACTCATACAGTAGAAATGCCTGCCCACTAACAAGCACTTTGGGCATAGAGGTACACAGCTCCTGTTTTGCAGGAGTTCAATGTCTGGGGATAAGGAAATTTTTACCTACATATAATGTTTTCTTTCACTTTTCACATATCTTATCACTCATTTGGGTTTCACAAGGTTGAATGACTGCCGTTTGAGTATTTGACTGTTCTTCCAATGGTGAATCAAAGAAAGCAATGCACATTTGGTGACAATGGCCTGCTGTGTGACATGTTTAAGGGCACCAGCACATTATAAACTGTGTTGAAGTCTGTTAAACTTTGAAATAAGGAATCATAATGGGAACAAAATTGAATGGTATATAGATTTTTGGAATACTTGTGATGTGAAAGGCACTAAGCATATATTACATTATCTTGTCTAATACTCTACAGCAGTCCATGATGTTTTAGTATCCCTAATAAACAAGTGAAGAAATTGAGCCTAGGTTGGGGAGCATGATGGCGGTCAGGACGGACGTATAGCCCACCTCTCCCAAGTCATCAGGTGAGAGGAAGAGGGATCTGGACCTTTCCCATGAGTGGATTATTGGTGTGGATGGATAACTGGAGATGCTCAGCGAATTGGCAGACTGCTGTATATGAGAGGTAATTTAAAACCACAGACTCTATTGTAAAGATTTTTCCCTGCTTGGCCGTGCTGGCTGGCAGGCCCCTCCCTTACGTAGGTCAGCAGCTTGCAATTACTGGCAAAACCCAATTGACAAAAATTTATTCCTGAGCTGAGGGTGGCACCCAAAAGGAGAGCCACTCAAAACCACGGGGAGCTGGGCAACCCAATGGAAAATTGAAGGAAAGGGATCTCTCCCGGGGAAACAGACATTTTGAACTATTTGAAATTGCAGACTCCTTCCCCCAGAACAACAGGAGTGATTAAATAGACCGGAGCATTCCTGGTGGGGAATGTTGGAGGGGGCTAGCAATTTAGGCTGCGCAGCGAATTGGCGGGTGGCTGGATTTAAAAGTCCCGATTCAAAAGGGAGACTCTGAACCATAAAACTGAGAATAAGGTCCCCAAGCGCTCCAGCTGCAGGAACCGGCTGCAGCTGTGGGACCTGGCAGCAACCAACACCCTCCCCCACAGCCGATTGCAGTCGCCAGTTTACAGGAAAACGTGGAGCAGAGTGGAAAGATTTGTTAAGCGTAGACTCCTGCACTGACTTGGGAGGTCGGATAGGATTGTTGTCTGGAACAGAGCAGCTGAGGTTGCACAATAGTTAAGTGACAAACTTTTACAGAAACTCCAAAATAGCGATTGGCCAGGGAGGGTGGTTACCATGGTAACAGTATAAACTGTGAATCAGGTATAAGCCAGGGAACCACTCACAGCATCACCTGGTGTCCAGAAAGTATATTGCATTATAAATATATTCCTATGAAAGTTGATCCCTACATCATACATATAGATGTATATTTCTACGTATATACAAGAATAATATTTTTGTGGTTGGTGCCTTTTTTTTTCTTTTCTCTTTTTTTTTGTTCTGTTTTTCCTCACCATTTTCTTGGAGGAGCTATTGTTAATTTATTTTTTTTTATAGATATATTTTCTATTTCTATTTTTTATATCTTTAATTTCTCCTTTCTTCTTTTTAACTTTTTTATAAACATCACTTTTTTCTTTTTTTTCAATTATTTTACGATTATCACTATTTTTATTGTAGTTGTTTTTTGTTGTTGTTGTCGTGGGTATTGTCTGTATGTCCATGTGTCTCCATCTGTTTGTGCATCTATGGGTTCGTGTATCTGGTAGCCTTTATATCTGTTTATTTGCTCATTTAGTCTCAATGAGCTGGGTGTTACGACCTGCAATTCTGAGCTCCCAGCACGCCCCTCCACTGTCACTCTGAGGTCTGGAGGCCTGTTCCCCCGGGAGTCCAGATTCTTGGGTGATTTCTTAAGAGGTGTGGACAAGACCTGGACTGCAGCTGGACAGTGCTGATTCTGCAGCATGGGAGTGAGGAGACGACGGTTGGCTGAGAGGGAATCATGCACGAGCAGCAGTGCCCCTAGGTGCAGAGAAGCAGCCATCTTTTTCAACAACAAGGCCCACCCCTGGATTTCCCAAAGCCACTCCCCCTGCCTCCCTGGGCAACCACAGGAGGCTGGGCATCTTCTCAGATGGCAACCACCACAGAACAAATCTGGGACTGAAACATAGGCCCCATGAGTAAAGGGTTTGCCTGAGGCACTACTGGCCTGGGTGGAATGCAGAGACTAGAAAATGCACGCACAGAGTCAGGAAACTCTCAGGGTGGGGCTGACCCAGAGGACCACTTTACTGAGCCTAAGATGCATCCAGCCCTCAGGGGATCATCACTCTGTAGACAAAGGAGGACAGGAGGCTAGCGTTGACAGGTAACTGCACTGCGAATTCAAACCTGCAGGAGTAAAGACAGGGCCTGAGGCACAGGTTCTGAGAACTCAAATCAGTCCCTCTTCTGCAGAGGAATCTAGCAGGGACAAAAACACCCACAGGGTTGTTCTGTTCTCCCAGTAACATCAATCAAGGGTGGGGCTGGAACTGAGTGAACACCCCCCAGCCTCCATCAAGCTCCCAATGTTGACAGGCCTCACCACCCCCTGCTGGATAAAGGCTGAGAGCAGCGGCCTGGCTGAGCAGACACAGACTTCCTTGTGATTTAGGCAGGTGCATTTGGAGTATCTGATCACTAGAGACAACTGACTGAGTCACAGCCCTGCGGGGCTAGCAGTGACTGGGTGTGACAGAGGTGCAAGGTGGGGAAGGAGGCATCAACCTTCCCAGATTAATCTATTTGCTGGGTGGGTCCTCCGCACTTCACAGGGCACTGGAGCAAATCATATTTGAGTTGTCTCCAGATCCCTGCATTCCAGTTGCCAGAGACCTTTTAAACTCTCCCACCTGAGACAGGTGCTGACTGAGACAATTGATTTGGACCTTTTAAACTGAGCCAATCGCCTGGGGACAATTCAAGTGGTGCCCTTGGTGTGTGGTTGTAGGAAGGTTTAATTTTCCTTTTCCAATTGTTGCCTGTGGGAGACGGGGTGACTTAATTGCTGGTATTTCTCCACAGGTGAGACTTCAACCCAGAGTAACTATTTCACTAAAGGTGAACAGAGACCAGCTTAAAACAAGACAGAACCACTTAGCCCCACCACATCAAATAGGTCCCCAACATCTCAGGCCATAACACTGCACAGGTCCTTGACAAGGCTCCAAGGAAAAAAATCAAATGGTGTAAAGTAATCATGAGGCACAATGAGCAGAAAAACTCTGGTAACATGAATAACTAGAATAGATCAACCCCCCGCCCCCCCAAGGAAAGATATGGCAGATGTAACTGAAGATCCAATTCATAAACAGCTGGCCGAGATGTCAGAAATCAAATTCAGAATTTGGACTGCAAACAAGATTAACAGAATGGAGGAAAATTTGGAATTAGAATTGCAAAGAGCAAGTCAAAATTCAGAATTAGAAATTCGAGTAGAAATTCAAAAATTGTCTCAAGAATTTAATGAATTTAAAGACAATTATACAACAGATCGATAAATCAAAAAAATTGGTTTTTTGAACAGGTCAATAAAATAGACAAACCTTTGGTTAACCTAATCATGGGGAAAAGAGTAAAATCTCTAATTTCATCAATCAGAAATGACAAAGACGAAATAACTACAGATTCCTCAGAAATTCAAAAAATCCTTAATGAATATTACAAGAAACTTTATTCTCAGAAATATAAAAATCTGAAGGAAATTGACCAACTTGGAAGGCATGTCACCTTCTAAGACTTAGCCAGAATCAAGTGGAAATGTTGAACATGCCAATATCAAGTTCTGAAATAGCATAAACCATATGAGATCTCCCTAAAAAGAAAAGCCCGGGACCAGATGGCTTCACGTCAGAATTCTACCAAACCTTTAAAGAGGAATTAGTACCTATATTACTCAACCTGTTCCAAAATGTAGAAAAAGAAGGAAGACTACCCAACACGTTCTATGAAGCAAACATCAC